>CAXIVR010000011.1:25928680-26066180 GCA_964035755.1 Teleogryllus oceanicus | reverse complement strand
ATGTGTGATTTTCTTTCAATAGGTCAAAGCGAGTCTTGATAATTGACAGTTGAAATTTATTTACATGAGCCGATTCTGCATTGAAATGACGGATATAGCCCAGTAACTTATAACAAGAAATGCAAGTTTTTTTATAGAACATTGATGTTGCTACTTGTATTACCCTATTTGGGATAAAAATGCGACATTGTAGTCAAGCAGCAACACAAATTTTTCCCAGCGACGGTGAACGCCGAAAGCTGTATTATGGAAATTTGGTTGTTAGTTGAATCTGTTTAATTGTTTTTGGTAGGGTAAATGAGGCCAGTTAGGTAACGCCGGTTTTGCTCCCTCTGCTTCAGGTCAGCATTATTAATGTGGCGTATGGTGAACGTGAGTTGAAGAATACGTCGTAACATTGAAACGTAACATTGAAAATAGTTTGGGCCTTCTGCGGCGCTGCGTATCAGTTCAGCGTTGTTTGGTGTAATGTTACAAAACAGCATACTTATAGATGATTATAGGACTTCTGTACCATATACTGTAGACCAAAATGAAAATAAATTTTGTATTTTTTCAGGGGCTTTTTCTATATTTTGCCATACGGAATCCTCTATTTGTATATCTTGAATTGGTTAAATATGAAGTCTGCGAGGCGTACTCTGCGTTCTAAGGATTATTAATGGATTTGAATTACGTATTCGAACTTTAATACCTTCAGTAAGCCTTTAATGCTGAATACTGGAATGACTATACAGTTTACATAATGAATTGAAAAAATTTCCTGGCTGTATGAAACAAATTTTTAATGAAAAAAAATAACTGGTTAAATCTTGTGAAATATTGTGTATTGTTGCTCCCTACTATTTTTGTGTTAAAAAGTTTTCCAGTGTTATACAACAGTATTGAAAATTTTTGATTTTGGTAAATGGCACTTACGTCATTTCAATATTCGTAATGCGTGATGAACGGTTAGCATACTTGAATTAAGATACGCTGTTTCGTCGGGATCCTGACCGGCAGTTCGTGTTCAAAAAATTTATCACGAGCAGCTCTGGACATCAAAAGTATTTCTGTTGTAATGTTTCTATTTAAAAACTAAAACAGATCGATTAATTTAGTTTTTACTGTTAGTAAAAAAAAAATTTCGGTGTTAAATGAAAAGGAAGAAAACGGGGGTGCTTTCGGAGCAGTAGTTAGTACGTCATACTGCGCTTGTTCACGAATGCCCTTGGCATCAAATGCCTAGAAACTAATGCCCAAGTCGCACAAGTTTTCTGTTTTTTTATAGACACTATAACATGCATGAAGCATTTAATTGAAATTGGGGAAATATTATCCACATTTTAAATAACACAATGGAATGTTTTTAAATTTTAAAAATGTTCCGTATGTAGGGGAATGAAAACCTTCTTGCCTTTTACATTGGAATTGGAATTCAATGGTACTGATACTGTCGTTGGATGGTTTGGCTTCTACGAAAAGGGAGTGCAGCTGAAAGTATTTATCAACATTGTTTTAAGGACACTAGTCATGTAAAATCGTTTATGGTGAGAACAGTCAAATGGATATTTGTATTTTTCTTGCGGCCCATTTTCTCGCAAGTGCCAATCTGCTCATTGAGATGACAATTGTTTCCAGCGCATTTTCACGTTTGATTAATTAGTACTGAGTCATAAATATTTCATGGACACTAAATAAGTCTCTAGTTAAAATGCAGTAATTCAGTTTATTAAAACACATGTTTTTAATCGGATGACTTGTATACGTTTTGCAAAACGGCTAAAGTAATTCTTTGATGTATTTGACTCTCCTGAGAATAATTAGCGGAAATAAACTGGCTTAGTTTAATATTTACGTTTTGGGGCATCCCTTTGCATACACTAGCTTTCGAAACTGGAATGTTTGAAGAAAGAACAATTGTACATCTTAAATCCAATTCAGAATATATTTAAAATTATCAGGTCAATATTTTTTTTTCCCTGTGTACTTTAGGAATCATCATATAGTTTCTCAAGTATTTGTAATGCGACACTGGCAACTGAAGATCACACAAGAGTTCGAACAACGCTAACAAATCAGTTGTGTATGTGTATATGTATGTGATATCATGCAACGATTACTTTTTGTGTACAATGTACATACATTAAGTACACAAAGGGAAATTAATTCTTAAGAATGTAGAAATAGAACACGGATTTAATTTAAGGGAAGAGTATGGTTTCTGTATTTTCTGGCTCATTATATAAGTAGATATTTAAATTAAAAATAAAAGCGGTTTTTAGAAATATTTTTAATATTTTTAATGCTGCACATATTTCACTCAAATTGCACGTAAACGCTAAAACTTTCAAAAAGCAGACATTACGTTAATGAAAGAACTAATAATGAACAAATTTCAATTGAAGAAATAACCCCTATTTTCAGTACTAAAGTTGGAAGACACCAAAAACTTTCGAACTTTTGCAATTTTGAAAATTGTTACTAGTGAGGGTCGGACAAGAACATCTTTAAATTTCTCGTATGACAGTTTTCTTATTTTCCATAGTCAACGGACCACCCCATGAAAACTGCTTTAAAAGACAATTCCAGGAAATGAAAAATACCTTCATTAAAACTATTGTTCGAAGATTGCGAATCGCTCATATTACGGTCATTGTAACGAAAGAATAACATCAAACTTTTTTTTTCAAGCCCTGTCGTCTTTAAAAACCCGTTGCTGCACCAGTGTTTCCGTTTTCAGCGGTCGATTCTAGCAATATTTGCTCACATTCTGTGTGGCGAGCATAAGGCGAGACCCTTACGATCCTCTAAAACTCTTCACCTTTGACCGGTCTACATCTCCTTCGGTCTCGTATTTCATTTTAGATTGAAACTAATTTTAAGGCATGAAGAAATATAACTGGTTAAATATGTATTAAATGTTATGTATTTTGTATGCACCCACATTGCTCTGGGATCCCATTTTCGGGGTTTGGATTCCCGAAGTAGCTTCTTGTTTCATGTTAAGTATTCAGCTGACTTCGAGATGTCTGCATTTGACTGGAAGTCTTCAAAGGACGTGCAACGATATATTTTTGAGGTTGTGGTATATTTGCTAATGGTTTCATTGTTGGGTTTCTAATGGTTGCTAATTGTTTTTCTTCTGGACATAAATGTAACTTCATTTTCTGCGTCTTCTAGAATTCAGTGGGAAAAACAATTATTCAAATTATCGTTTCCATGTTGTCCGGCAGGAAGTAATAAGAGTGCTTATTTATAATATGCACTGTAATAATGTATTCTTATTTATCTTTGAAATAGATTTTATTACATGGGTTTTTCTCCCCTTTTAAAATTCAAAATTTATTGCTTGTTTTTTCCTTTAAAATAGATTTTATTACATGGGAGTTTTTGTTATTTTTCTCCCTTCAAAAATTCAAAATGTTAGTAGTATATGACTTGGTGTAGGGATCACAGAATTTTGAAAAGTCACAATTCACTTTTTCCCATAGCACGTCATACGCAGTTTTTAACTGTTTTGACGTAAAATAAAAATAAAAAAAGGTAATAAGTGAAAGTGTATTAAGATATCCCATGCTTAATTATTTACATCTGTATTTTGATGCATTGCCTTTATGAAGTTTTAGGCCACCGATTGTGAAATAATGGTTTTTCACCGTTGATAACCACTTACGTAAAATTTAATGGTTTTAGGTATATGTTATTTCATGTTTGCATTAAAAAGTTTTACCAATGTGTCTACAATAGTGTTGAGAATTTCTATTAATATTGATAAAATGCACTTGCGTCATTGCAATATTCTTAACATTTTGATGAATGGTTACTGTACTGGTCTTACGTTATGCTGTTTCGTTACTATTGTGAGGTTTGTTTTTATTCAGCTGTTTGGGTTAAAAGTATCATGAACCAAAACGTCTAAGTTGTTAATTTCTGCGTTGAAGGTTTCTAGTAACATATAAAACAGAGCGATTAATTTGAATTAGGGAAAGTGTTTCACCTTTTAAATGAAATGAAACTGTGTAGCGTTGTAAATATATTAAGTTGAGCTTCTGCCCCCAGCATGACGAATGCTTTTGACAACAGTCTTCAAAACTGCTTGCCCAAGTTGCACACATGTTCGGTTAACTTCGTTACTCATATCAATAACTTAATTGAAATTGGAGAAATATTACCTACATGTAATAATACAATGTAATATTTCGAAAACATCTTTGTAATATTCTACATGTAAGCCAAAGAAAGCACTGCCTATTCGCATTGCCATGGCCATTGGCGTCGAATATTTTACTTCTAAGAACGCAAAGCATCTGCAAAATGTCTCTTATTTACATTGCGTAAAGAACACTAAACATTTAAAATAGTATGATTTGAAGAGGGACGTTATTAGGCAAATACTTTTCTCTTCCAGCTTCTATTTTTTTTACGAGTGGACCAATCGGCTCATTGCGATTAAAAATCGTTTGCGCGTGCGTTTTCTAAGTTTTTTAAGTAATGCTGAGGATATTTGTTAATCTATAATAAGTGTATTAAATATTCTCTGGCTCAAAACGTAGGCGTTACATTTGTTGAAGGTAAAAGGTTTTTCCAAATGTTACGTTCCTACGTTCTGCCAACAACCTCAAGTTGTTTGCGCTAGATGGGTTTGAATCGTCTGAATACAGTGCGTGTTAGTTTAATATTTGCATTTGGCATTTGCTATTTCATACTTTAGCATTTAAAACTGTAGTGTTTGAAAAATGGTATTCTCGTAACTGAAGAAACCGCACAAGGGTAAGGAAAACGCTGACACATCAGTGTAATTGTATGTGTATGAATCTTTTTTGCATATCTACATTAAGTTCATCAGGTTAATTGATCTTAAGAATTTATAAATAGAACATTGCATAACTGCATTTAAGGGAGAAGGCATACATTTAAGGAAGAAGTTAGTAGAGTATCAATTCTGTATTTTTCAGGCTCATTCTGTGAAATTCTGGCTGTAAATATAACAGTCGATCAGCCAGTTAACAAAGAAAGTATTTCGCCATGCTCCCGAAAGCTTTAGTTTTTCTTATAAGCAAAATTCTAACATTCAGAATTTGGGAATTATGGCATCATATTGACTTCGAATATTGAGAATGTTTTGTTTCTGCTTTTTACAGATACTTATGAGATACAATTCATTGGAACCAAAAATTATCTATAGCAACTGTCTGCAACTCATCTCGTATGTTAAAAACGAGTCGAAGCAAAATCCCATGGGAACTCAAAGCATGGATATCGATGTCTCGAATCTGATGTAGTCTGGTTCTCTTTGAAAGTGGGATGCCCCGAATAAGCAGACAACTAACATTGTTCGAATTGTGACTCTACTGTAGAATTCATGAATGATAGCGCTGTATCTTTTTTTTTCAGACACATTTTCGAGAGAACAAGAAAGCATCTGCAACCAGCAGCTTCGAAAAGTCATTACGTGGACTGTCATGCAGCGAATTCGATGCTATCTAGGAGACGTGTACGATTTACACTGCGACGTTTACAAATATTATAATGATGCGCCACAATTCGATAAATAATGAGGCCTTTTCTTTCAGACAATTTATACTTCTCGTAATATATAAGAGATGTTCTCAACACAGATGCCTTGCGCAGGTAAGTGGAGATCGCAACTTTGCCACGTTCTTTACTATTGTGAAATGAATACAATAATCATTGACTCTCGTACATTCTCATAAAATGTATTTTTTTTACTTATTAATTAATTTATTTATTTAAGGTCGCAGTTCAACAACTGGGTCATAGCGACTACAAGTATCAATTTCGAGTTTACAGAGTTTCACAATTATTTCATTACACAATAATATAACTGTGACATACCAACATGTCACACATTTATTTACTAATATTTGTCGTAAATGGGGTAAATATACAAGGATAAACAAATAGAAATATGGCTCTATTGTTTTCTTTTTTCGAAACTTACAAAAATGTAATATTTTGATTTATCCTTCATGTCGGTTATACTTTTGAGGCGGTATGTTCACAGTATTATATTTGAATACATATACTTTCAGTAATGTCAAATAGTTTCTCAACAGCAGTTTTCTGAGAAAATAAGCTCAAAATTCCGCATTTTCAGAAACGCCCTAACGCCATTTTCTCAAAAATGGCTCCAATTTTTAATTTTTTCAATAGATAGTGCTTATTGTACTGTTTAATGTGAAGTTGTTTATTTTGGTGCATCATTTTGTTTTTTCAAAAATTACACAAATGTAGTTTTTTCATATCTCTCACGCCATTACATTTCTATTGATTTTAATACATTATAGCATTTGGGAGTGGAAGTGCTTCAAATGACTTCCGATGAAGGTTTTCTAGAGCTCCATAGATGCTTGTGAAAAGAGCTTCAAATTTCGCATATACAGTAATGCCTAATCGCCATTTTCTTAAAAAGGCTTACATTTTTCAATTAAAATTTCTATTTAGAATGAGGTTATACTCTTCTTTAATATTCTTGAAGTAATATTTCGGTTCCACTATTAAGAAAGCGAAAAGTTGAGAAAATGTCAAAAAAGTTTTTGGGCAACGATAGATGGCAGCTGGAATGAGGATAGGGCAAGAACGTAAAACGAGTCCACACAAAGGAAATTAGAAAACTTTACTGCGAGAAAGTCTGTGCCATTTTGTATCACCTCTAGTTAACAATGGGAGTTGCAGAGCCAGGTCTCACAAATGGCTGAAATTCGAGGTGGCAGGTGGGTGACTGCAGGAATAGTGTCATATCGTTTATTAATTCGGAAATAGTGTCTGTTTATTTTTCTATGAAATTGCTGAAATTTCTAATTGCAATTGAATAAGGAATAATTATTTTGTTAATTTTTCAGAAAATTGTATTTCATTTGGGGAAAATATTGATTGAATATTTTCTATTCGTTTTCAAAGCAAGAGTACTCGTTCAGTTTTTCAGGTAGCTAGCCTTTCATGTGACATGAGAAGATTGGGAGAACTATCCCAATTTTAATAACGGAAAAGGTACAGTCTGATAGACTGTGGTGAACTTTGGCGATCTAGGATTTTGTAGTTACTTTAATAAAAACAACTGTACAGTGTTATTTTTTATATGTATATGTTAATTTGTATAAGAATGTTAAATTTTTAGATACTTGGTGGTACCATCCCATTACGTATGCTGTTAAGCGATCACAAAGACAGAACATCATATTATATATTCGAAGTTTCAAAGTTATTTATGAATCCAAAGAGCAATATTTTGAACCTTGCGAATGTTTCAATGTTGTCAAAATGTGTCTATACATGTTTGAGTAACTTGCTAATGAGTTTTGAGTTTTCTGTATTTTCCAGGTAGCTAGTATTTCGTGTAACATGTGAACAAATACAGCGTAACCCCTTGTACAGGAAAAGGGATTGCATTGTCTAATACAAAACAGTGAAGTACAGAATTTTTAGTTAGAAAATTATTATAATATTGAATATTAGTTTTACAAGAAATATTCGTTAAGTGTTTTTTAGGTAGTTTCATTTCATGCGACACATGAAAATCGACAGAACTATTACGAGCAGAAAACGCCCAACCATATCGGCTGTGTCATAATTTGATCCAGGTAATTTTTATTAATATGACAGCTGTTCAGTATCGTTTCTTCGAAAAATGCCAATACTGTCTATATAAATGTGTTGAAAAAATTACAATATATTTGTTATCTAATATTATCTACCTATTACCTAGGATATCAAAATTCTGTGATCCCTACACTAAGTCATATACTACTTAAAATGAAAAAAAAAATCCCATGTAATAAAATCTATTTTCAAGGATAAAAAGGCAATAAATTTTGGCTCTTATCCATGTCCTTTGGAATAATACTTCCTGCCGCAACAACATAGATACGATAATTTGAATTATTGTATTTCCCACTGAATTCTAGAAGACGTGCACAGAAAATGAAGTTACATTTATGTCCAGAAGCAAAACAAGGGGCCATCTCAGCATTTGCTCAATGGATCAGGGAAACTGGACGAAAAACCTGATCGAGATGGAGAATGATTTGGAATTTTCTTTCCTTTCAGTCTAGACTTAGAATCAGGCGGAGGTTGTCTGCAGCACAAGATGGAACAGTCGGCAGCAACTAACAAGGGGGTGAGAGATGCCTGAAGGAGGAGGAGGAGGTGGAAAGGAGGCTGAAAGGAAAACTGTTTTTTGAGGGTGATCACTACCGAAGGAAAGCATTTAAAACCTATTTACCTGCTTGTATTACGTCTTTTTGAATTATTTATGTTAAACATAATTTTATCACGGCAAGTTCAATTATCTCAAATTTTTCTAAAATACGAAAATTATAATTACTTCCATGGAAGGGATTTTTACTAAAATACGTGCGCCTGAAAATCAACCGCTCGGTATGAGACCTCGGCTAATAGAAAGTTCAAATGGGATTATATTATTGACGAAGGGACACGCTATCATAAAAAAACTAGTGGTGCTAAAACAGCAACTACTTTCTCGCCTTCAGTAACAGTTGTGTAATACCATAATTTTTCTTCGAATTAACACATGCCATCATTTTTTGTAAAACTCATTGTAAATCGTAGAAATTTGGTGCGAAAACTCAATATTTTCAAGCATTTATAAACAAACATTTGACAATTATAACTGCTTTTCATGCAGCTAAATGTTACAACAATGAGACGTAATTAACAGAAATTCAGCTCCAGAGTCGCGACGCGGAATGCCATTGTTACATTCGAATTTGATATTCCTGAAAGCTTTTTATTACATATTTCAAATAAATTTTTAAGAATTTCTAAAAGGTTAATTTGTAAACGTATAACAAAACCTTGAATGTAAGAAAAGAACAAAGAAATATGAAATAATATACAAATTCTATCTTGCGTAGCTTCCCACTACCTGGAATCGCTTCACATATTTCCTTCACGAAGCCCAGGATATTTGGAGCTTGCGACTAATTTTGACGTCAATTTCTCAAAAAAATTCAATTTAACCTTATTAAAAGATGTGTTTTTGATGAATATTTAATTTTTTTAAATGGTATCTTTACAATTGTAGAAACGCTCCGAAAAATTTTGTTTTGAATTTCCGAACAATCCAGCATTTTCACTAACATGAAGCCTACACCATTTTTTAAAATGTCCTTGTGCGCGTGTGCGTTTCCCTCTGTGTGCGCGTGTGTGTTTCCCTCTGTGTGCGCGTGTGTGTTTCCCTCTGTGCGCGCGTGTGTGTTTCCCTCTCTGTGTGCGCGTGTGTTTCCCCTCTGTGCGCGTGTGTGTTTCCCTCTGTGTGCGCGTGTGTGGTTTCCCTCTGTGTGCGCGTGTGTGCGTTTCCCTCTGTGTGCGCGTGTGTGCGTTTCCCTCTGTGTGCGCGTGTGTGCGTTTCCCTCTGTGTGCGCGTGTGCGTTTCCCTCTCTGTGCGCGTGTGCGTCTGCCAAGTGATCGAGTAATGTACATGACGACGTTTCCATGGTCATGTAATCGGAAATGAATTTCAGCAAATTATTTATTTTTTACTGTATGATTTTGGCGTCAAAATTCGTTTACAATCCTTTTGATTGACTATATTTACCCCTCTCTGCAATTTTTCTGTCTGATACTCGTAATCGATGCTGATTAAAAATAAAACATGGAAAACACGATTCTGGTTATGACTCTGCAACATATGTCCCTAGGTGCAAATAATAAGAGACTGCATTCAGTGCAAGATATTTTTTTGGTAACTTGTCTGACAATACTCCCTGCAATATACACAATAATATTATCAGTAAATAAATTAAGTGGTTCATATTGTAGAACATAGTCATGATCAAAATTAACAATGTCACTATTACCACTAATACCAGGCAAAAAAACACCTCTGTCTGGCACCAACATAGTTTCATCTCCTGGAGCACAGTTGGCATTTTGGGCACCTTCAACTTGTGCAATCAAACATTTTCTATATGCCGCTTTAAACTGAAAAGCATTTGGGTTGTTTCGGTTTCCTCTCTGCTGCAGATGCTTGAAGAATAACTCCAAATGATCCTGATTTAGTTCTACAGGTCAGCAAATAATTTAATCCTTACCTCTTTTTCTTAAACATACAACTCAGCAAGCTGCTTTACACTCATTAAATTAATAATTAAGCCATATAATGCTGTTTTCCTACCTGAAATATACACTGGAGTGCCATCTAAGAGTTGAACATTTTTAAAATAGGCAATGCACATATCTATGTTCTTTCTTGTAAGCAATTCATTGCCTCTAGAAATAGGTGATTTAGTTCCCTTGCCCAGTGGATGACATGAATTTAAAATATCAAATGCCATATCGACCATTTGTATAAATTTAATAGTAGCCTCACATCCAGCGAATTCAATTAATCCTAAATCTTTGCAGAAGATAAGTGCATTAGCAACTGAATTACTTAGTGTTTGAGCTGCCAAAGCCACTTTCATTTTTTGGGTTTGGTATTCTATATGATACCTTCTAATTTTGTTTGCAACGTGCAAACATTCCTCTTCCTGTAACTTAACTAGTTCACAAATGTAATGCCACTTAATTTTATTCTCAGAACTGCCATGACTGCTACCATCAACCAAGACATTCTTTTCAGCAAGTAAGTTGCGAACTAATTTCAGCATGTGCACCGTGTCGAAGATGCCAAATACCATTCTCTCTTTATCAGAAGGGTGAGGGAAACAACACTGATCAACATTTTTGTTCAACTTTACTCCTAATTTCTCCATTACTGCTCTATTAGTGGCAGTACCATCACACACAACAGCAACTATTATAATGCCTTTAGATATTGTCTTTAGATATTATTGTCTTTTGATATTAACTTTAATATAATAATATTGTCTTTTGATATTAACTTTAACAGTTGCTGAGAGGGAATTTACCAAGCAATATCCCACAGAAATTTTCCATTTTCTGTTTAGTGCTGTTACCATGAATACCAGTGCCTCCTTTGCAACATCACAATCTTCACTTTCCTCGTGGCCCTCTCGGCTGATCGGGAGAATAGCTACCCCCCTATGTCAAGGCTACATTAAGTCACATACGTTTCTAAGCAATTGTTTTTCCATTCGTTTGTTTGATTTAATGAAAGTCGTTTGCTTTATGCATTCTTCTCCACATATATTGATGAAGGTAAGTTTGAAATTATTCTTTAATTGCATTTCATTAAGGCCAATTTCAGACTTATCTTTTTGAATATATGTGGAGAAAAAAACATTAAAACTATTAGTGACATTATGTGGAAATTCTTAACATCTATAGTGTCAATTTACGAAACTTCACAAAAAGACTAGACGTGAGTACAATATTTTTTTACTTTTATATTTTTTTAAATTTTCTTAGTAGGAAATGACATTTTTTAATGTCAATTTATTTACTATTCCCTCTAAAAGAAATTTTCTTAAAAGTGAGTGTTCCTTTAAGTAGTATCTTAACGTGAGGAGGTATATAATACAGCGTGAGCGCCGAAGCGACAGCGGAGGCGCGAACAAGTCTCGAGCGAGGGCCGGAAGGCCCTGCTTGAGCAACAACACGATGGATCCGTCAATTGTGACGTGCGGTAGCACGTCGCGGACCTGTTGAAAAATGCGTTGGTGAAAGAATTGTGCTGGAGTTATAAAATTCAAATTAGTAGCATGAAAATGCGAATAATCAGTTCGTTTAATGAAGTACGCTGCTACGAGTTTATACGTGCGAGGCTTTGGAGCAGAGGGTAGCTATCCTCCCGATCTACGCCCTCTAATCGACATACCGAAACTTTCTTCCGGCATCCCAAATCCTCGATCATGTATTAGCCATTTCATCAAACACCAAGTGTCCCAAAGTTGGGCTACAGCTTTCTTGCACTTCCACTTTTAATTTTGAAACTTCTGCGAATCCAGGACCTGCATCCACTTGGTGGCCCACTGCCGCAGGATTCTCGGACGAGCAATTTTACCAAATTTCCTCATAAGTATAAGCCTTTGAAGAAAAAATGTAGAGTGAGAGAAAATTTCTAATTTGCTCTGAATATTGTTCACTTTGTTTTCGATTGAGTCCCAAAGCTCTTTTAATAAACCAATATGGTCACTTTATTCAAGATTCAGCAACAGACCCACATTCTCTTCTTTAATCCAGATATCAGCGACTCAAATTTAATGAATTTGGTTTTATTTCGCGCACTGCACTGTTTTAAATATTTCATTTCCTTCTTCAATTTCAAGTTTTCTGCAACAACGTCATCGTACATCTTCTTCACTTTCCTTGGACTTGGCAGAGAGTATCCATGGTCAGTGGAAACCTCCCAACAACAGCTAGGAAAATAAAATTATAAGGATTTTATGCCTGGCAATTTCTTTAATATTTGTTCAAATTATCACACACAAAACATTGAAATATCATTTTCTGCATTGGTAAGTTAATATAAAAATATTCACATTTCTTGCTTTCATCTCTTACACAATAACACTAAGTGTCATACAGTTGGAAAAGAATGCAAGGCTTGCCATCATGTATAACGATTATCATCTGTTTAGGTTTTGAAATTTAATATACTACAAATTCATAAATCCAGTGTGTACCACATCACATCAACATTCATTTTACTCACCAATTTCTACTGAAGGTTCATCAGAAGTAGTATTACTTTCTTCCAATGCTCTCTTTCTGGCATCTGGTCATTGAGTTGTCTTCTAGGTATTCAGATGATGGGAAAAAGAGAAAATAGTCGGCTGGCTGAAGCCAGAAGACGCCTTTGGCTGTTTGTTTCGATATAGCTTCTCCTCAAGTGAGAAGAACACAAGTAACACCGATGTTGGCGCCCATTTATCCTTCTCATATTTACAACCCATCGTTTGTAAGTTCCTTGTTCTTCAATGAGGAATCCAGTATTCAATACAACAATTAGTGGTATCATGTTGTATAGCATGTATACATCAAGACAAAGTAGAAAACAGTTCAATGAAGCTTTACTTGAAAAACGAAATGTTTGTGGTTTGATTACTCCTGTTTATTGCAGTTATACGCCGAACAAACTGAAGGCATTATGCTCCAGTCACTATTACAATTATAATAAATGTGATCGAAAATGGAAACGACACTGAAGGCGCCTGGTATCACAAACACGTTCAGTATTACACTATCGCACGGTGTAACATGCCCGACTCACCAATGTTTTGACTGTAGAAAACATGGCGGCCCCTAGTACTGAGAGCGTCCACCAAGCGCGCTGAAACCGCAGACTCAGCCACTCTATGTAGTATATTCTATCTCGTTGATCTGAATTCAATAATCTTCCATGGTGAATATGAGAGTTCTTTGCTGAAAACGAAGTTTGGCGCGTTCTATACTCTCTGGCTCGGCGGCGTATTCCAGTGTTTCTTTCTTGACTAGAGGCTAGAAATCCGACGGCGATTCGTGACTCTAGTGCTATTGTGGTGCTTTTGGGAACAATTACGAGCTGATCTTACTGCCGATCGTCGCGGTTCTGTCCGTTCCATCCGTTCAACCCGTTGATTGGTTCAGCCCAGCACGATTTCCAATTTTTTAAGATCTCCGTAGCAACGTACTCTCATTAAGTGAACTGACTATTCGTATTTTTCACGCTACAAATTTAATTTTATAACCTACACAATTCTTTAACCAACGCATTTTTTTCACCAAGTGGTCCACGACGTGCTACCGCGTCACTTCCGACGGATCAACGTGCTACGTTCGCGAGAACCTTCCCAGCCCTCGCTCTGGCGACCTAGTTCGCGCCTCCATGTCCGCTCCGGCGCTCCGCTGTAGTATATACCTCCCTCACTTTTAAGAAATTTATTTTGAGAACACTCACTTTTAAGAAAATTCCCTTACCTTCCATTCCGTAGACACACAAACCTATTTGAAGACTTGAAATGCGAAAATGCACACAATTCCACGCCAACAAATTTATCAGGTAACTTCTCATTTTAACATTGAACATAAATAATTCAGTTGTTTTATTGAGCCGCGCAACTATAAACATAGAAATCGCGAGAAATAATGAATCATAAAAGGAACCAAAGGAACCGTGCCACCCTAAACCCGGGATCAACCCAAAAACCTACAATGCTAATGCAAATACAAACTAAACTAAAAGAAATTAACTCTAATAATACTCTAATTTAATAAACACCAAGCAATATACACGACGGAAGTACAATGAATGGGCCGTGAAATTTTGAATGGATCTCCCTACCACGCGTAAAACGATACGCTGACAATGAGGAATGAACAGAACCGAACGCCGCGGAACGGACAGAACCGGGAGCGCTCGCTCGTAATAGTTCCCAAAAGCACCACAATGGCGCTAGAGTCACGAATTGCCGTCGAGGCTTTAGCCGCAACTTCTTTCTTGTCGGGCACGTGTGTTTTTGTGGCGTCGACATAGACATATAGTACTGTATGTCTATGTGCGTCGACCAAGTATTTTTTTTATATCTTGACGATGAGCGAGAAGAGGCAGAGGCAAGTAAATTGGCCCTCGGAAGAGAAAGAAAGCCTCTTCGAAATGCTGAAGGCGAGGAAGAGCACAATAGAGGGTAAAAAAGGCGTTCACCAGGAATTAATCAAGAAAGACCGAGCTGTAGAGAAGAATTTTCTGGAGTTTTCTGCCAAGCACAGTCATACACAGAACGTTGTTCATTTGCAGGAGGCAGTGGAAGAGAATGAAGAAGCAGGCGAAGAAAAGGATTAGTCGGGTATTTTCATTTTATATTTTTTTCTGTATGTTTATGTTTATTTAATGTATCACAATCGTGTATATAATTTTTCCGTGCTTTTATTATTTTGCATTGGTTTCATTTCAGGTTAGGCAGTACCAGAGACGGACTGGTGGTGAACCACCTCCCAACTTCGATATCAGTGAATTGGACTGGCAAATTTCGTCTGAATTGCCTCATGAGTTTGAGGTCGATACCTCCGAATTTGAAGACAATAATGATGAGCCAGAGGTATCTTTTTGTTTCCATTGTAATACGATTCTGTTTCAGACTAAGACTAGACCCTGATAGTGATTATTATTATTATTTGGTTTGTGAATGTTTCAATGAAATATTGCTTCTTAACATAAGGATTGATATTACACCTAGGCTTCTTTGTGTGATGAATGTTTTAGAATGACCCAGACAGCAATGTCGTGGAAATTGCTGCCAGTCAACCGATAGTAGAGTTAATAACTCCTGTAATAGAGGAGATTGAAGACCATGACAATGAGTATGTAAAACAAAAATATTATTCCAGAAATAATTTCCCATGAATGTTGATAATTTCCTGTGTTTAAAGATTTCCTCCTCTAAATTTTTCCCGGATCATTCAGAATTTACATTCATACTTTTTCTACTCCCATTGCATAATTCTTTTATTAGATGGCTGTAGGTCATTGCATACATTGTAAGCAACAATTTTAGGGTTGTATGTTTCTTAATGGTTTCCTTCTTATTTCAGTGAATCTGCAGTGGAATTCCACACGCAGACCCTGGTGCAGAATGCAGTCGAGCAGACATGTCTGCTCTTACTCCAAAAAGGGTACTTTTTCTTTTTAATTTTTTTTAATTCTGTAAATGCACAAGCAAATAGTTCTCTCTAATGAATATTTTACTTAGTTCTCTTGGAATTTGAATTAAATAAAATTATATAGTCATATTTTGAATTGAAGTTGGTTTTCATTAACAAATTTATTTATATGTATATTGTTTCTTATATTTTTAAAAAAATTTTCTCATTTAATGTCCATAGCAATCATATTTGTTTCAATATCATGAAAAAGGTGATAGGATCAATGAAATATGAATAGAATTAAGTTCACTGCGGCTGTGGTATTTATCAATTTCATGATGACATTATTAATATCCTGAAAGTACTTCTCATTAATAGCTAATTAATTAAGTTTGCAACATATATTTTACTCAGAAAATTTGAAGTGAAAAAATTGTAAAGCAAGGTAATAGTTCAACCTTTATGGTCTGATTTTGTCATTGAATTGAGATATGTTCAGTGAAAGGTTTGACAATCAGCAATGGCAATACATTTTTATGATGCCACAAATTTTAGTTATTTGGTAAAGTAGAATCCAGACTAAAAATTCTGATTTCCTTGAGATATGGTCTTAGGCTCCACTCACTGAAATGTGAAAAGTCTCTTACCTTTGTTGTCGAACACTTCAAAGAGAATTCAGGCACATTTAAATGAGAGCGTATGAAAGTTGTTTGCTATATACTTATGAATATACTTTTATTAAGTCTATTAAAAGTTGCTATAGTAGTTCTAATCATGGAATTTTATGAAAAACTACTGATGAGTGATGTGACACGAGGGTAATTTACAAACCTTTTTTTTTTTTTTTTTACAGAAAGGAAAATGCTGCATGTCTGCTTATAAAGTGTTAAATATGCAGGAAGAACGCGACGAAAGGGAAAGGAGGAGGAGAAATGAAACAGAAGAGCGACTTTGAGATTCAAAAAGACATTCTTTTACTTCAAAAAAAGAAGTTGTTATTAGAAATACAAGAAATGGAAAATGCACATTAAAAATTATTTTCTATGAATTTTCTGCAAAAGTGATCATTTCTTTCATTAACCTGAGCCTCTATATTGTCGTTCACCATGTTCCCATGATCCTCTTCAAAAAATTAATTAACATCATCTTTCCACAAAATGATCAAATTGTGCAGGACTGCACAAGCAAGAATGATGTTTTTTGAAGTATTTTAAATTAGTGTTGAGGCCAATTGCCAGGCAGCGGAATCTGCCTTTCCAGCATCCAAAACACCTTTCAATTATGTTTCTGGTGGTTTTGTGGCTGGCATTGTATTGTCTCTCTCTGTCACTGAGGTTGCCTGAGAGGAGTAAACAGATATTTCTGCAATACATATCCTGCATCAACAAGCAGGATGTATGGGGTGAAATAACAGTTTTCGAATTTTCTTCTTATGGTGCACTCTGTATTCATGAGTCATGCACTGAGCCCCTCCATTTTGCCACAATGTCCAGAATTTTGAAATTTGCATTACAAATAACTTGCACATTTAATGAGAGCCAACCCTTCCTGTTGAGAAAGGTTTGTACATATTCTCCTGCAGGATTTTTAATTTGTATGTGGGTGCCATCCATGACTCCCATAACCTAAAAATACCAGAAAAATTAGGAAGTTAGTAGATACAGCACATGTGTTATACAAATTGGAACTAATTTGTAGAGGAAGCTGCAGTGCCTAGGGACACCTATGATAATTGTGTTATATATTTAAAGAAATTTTGATTTAGTGATGTGGCTTTATTGTTGAAGAGGGTAGCTATCACTTATCAATTTCCTGTTTATTCGATTGTACTGAAACTGTTTTCAAGACTTTGAAAGTGAACTTTTGGGAGGTTGAAATTATATTTTTACAACTTTTCTGCTACTTTTCATGTCTCTTTTTGAAAAATACTGATAAAAACAGTATTTCCAAGTGCGTGTGTATCACTTATTGAATATTTCTATGTCAATAAAATATGAAAAAGTGATCCATTTTGGGACATAAATGGCTCACAAAGTACTACAGTGATTGACATTTTTATATAATTGCAGAACAAATAATGCCATGCAGTGAGTTGTAATGCACAAGATGTAGAAGTCACAGTGAAAAATGTACAGTAAATAAATAGCACAGTAAATAAATAGGACCGGATAATTCTGTAATTACATATTTTAACGTTACTGTCGAGTCAAATCAATGATGTAATGCTTAATTTTTAGAGGTAGTAGGTTATTATTTCCAGTTTTTATAAGTAGAAGATATTCGTAAATATAACCTCATTTACATGTAATTTATGTATGATTTCTAATCCAATGCACTGCAATTAATGTTTGCATTATTAAAACAATTTGTATTTTCACGTTACGATATTTTATTTTCGGAAGACGAGCAATTAACTACAGATTAAAAGCAAGCAAGTGGCAACTATTTTATTCCAGAAGCTTTGTGTAACAATGCAAGTTGCTGAAAAAAAATGCGATGTGAGCACAGATGTGTCGTAGGTACCGGAGAGAATGGTTGGTGTGCGCGAAATTGGCGCGTAGTTAAATTTCTTTCGAAAGTGTGATATTTCAAATAGCGAGTAAAGTTGTGATATTTATTGGAATTTTGAAGTGTTAGCAAAAAGAAAAAAAATCGGGTGTAATTTTTTTTTCTTGAGTAAAAAATTTTGTGATTACGGACAATTAGATTTTATTATTTATTGTAAAGAAATTCAACGCTTCGGACATCTCGTTATAAGATACAAAAGAATAGATGCTGAGATCGGAACAATTGGACGTTCACTTTGAATATAAATTGATGTTAAACAATATTAATTTCGAGAAATGACGTGTTTGATGAAACGCGAAAAATAGTTTGTTTTTTTCCCAACTGAGTAATATAATTTATGCGGACAATAGCGGTTTCGCGATAATTGGTTTCCGAAGGCGACAGCCAGCAGGAGTGGACAGCGACCACGCATCCGGAAGGCACGGGACGCGGCCACCGGACAGAGATTACCAAGAGCTGAGCCACAAAACAGGAAGTGACACGTGTGTGTGTGTGTGTGTGTGTGATTTTCTTTGCAGACACTTCATCTGAAGACGCATTCCGTAGCTGAATAGAGTTGTTGAAGACCAAGTTTTGTTGAATAAAATTAGAATTAAGAAATGGTCAAAATCAGGAATGCGCATTCGATGTGAGTGAGGTTTCATATTGTTTGTTGTTATTATGCGTGGAATGATTTCTTTGTTGTGTTTTGTTTCTTTGTATGTTTATGTCATAGGATGTGTACCAGCGTGGAGGAGATGGTGAGTTATTTATCGTATACTGATGAAAGGAGGAAAAAGCCGAAAGCAGTAATGATGAATGAACAAAACATGTTGTTCATTTTTGCAATTGAGCATGCGTCGTCATTTACTATAATACCTAGCACGCACAATACAGTCACCTCCTTGGATTCCTGTATAGGACCGTTATCACGGCAGGTTATGAGATGTTTTATAAAACTAGCTAGCTAAAGGGACAAACGATAGGTTCGATTAAGTACGGAAGTACAAAATGCTGGCGCAACAGTCTGTAATACTATAATATAAGAGGAGAGCCAGGCAATAGTAGCAGAAAAGAGAGAGAGAGGAACTATACACTATTTGTGGAGACGCTGCGATTGATGAAAGGTGAGAGAGAAAATGATTTATTTTCTTTTTTTAATATTTTATGTTCGTTAGTGAATGATCGGTCGATTTTTTTTGTTTTAGGACGTGACATTTTTTCTTTTTAGTTAGAAAGAATGGAGAATTCTATTATTGCAAACGCTCTTCAATGGACGGACGTCGTACAGCCTTTAGACGATAGGGTACAGCGCGGTTTAATTTTAAACCCCCCTCCTCCCTCCAATATTGGATCATTCCGAGTTCTGATTCATTAATGCGTGTGCCGTTCCATTTAAAAATGTTTGAACTTGTCGTCAACGGTCCTGCGCGCCGTTCTTGTTTCAAAATTTTTGCGCAACTCAAATGTCAGTTTTTAATCGAATACGAGAACGTCGAGACTCACGAAATCGTGGGAGAGTTGCAGCCCATTTTTCTTTCGACACGGGCTGCGGTTTTAACACGAGATGATATTTCAGAATTTTTCCTTTCTCACATCGCGGATCCTATAAATTCCAAATTTGATGAGTTTTCCTGAGAGAGACTCCGGAAAATCGTTTGCCTCTATCGTCGCCCTTCATGTTTCGGCTCACTTTTTCGAACCTATCGCTCATGCCGGTAGTTTTATCTTCCTCTACCGAATGGGATCAATAGGCGTCGAGCTACGATTAACGTGCACAATCGAGATGAAAAATGTTTTCTGTGGGCGGTTTCTCACCTCTCTTTCATAAATGACAGCCCCCACACACCAAAATTTTACATTTGGACCGGACACTTACCTACCAAACCCTTTTCGATGAATTAGAAAACAGTCTTCATTTGCGCGGTATCACCTGGCCCCTACCCGTTCACGCGATAAAACGCTTCGAACGACAAAATTCCACTTTTTCGTTTAACGTTTTCACGCTAGAGTTCGATTCGGTTGGCAAAACTTGGAAAATCGCACGTCCTGTGTACTTTTCGGGAGCGAAAAAAGAGAATCATTTTAATTTGTTGTTAATACACGGGGAAGGTGGACAGTCGCATTACGTTTGGATTAAAAATTCATGTAGACTGGTCAGGACTCAACATTCAGGTCACCGCGGTATGTTTTCGTTTGCGGGAGATGTTTGAACGTGTTTTCTTCGCAAACAAAATTCGAGTCTCACGAAATCGATTGCGGATCCGTGGGCACTCCCGCACGTTTGATCCTTCCATCGGAGACGGATGCGGAGGAGCGCTTTATGCAATTTAGACATATCGAAAGACAGCAACGATGCCCAATTGCGGTTTACGTTGACTTCGAAGTACTCACCCGCCCCGTGTCCTCGTGTGAGCCGACGCTGAGCGGATCCTTCCTTCAGCCCTACCAACTTCACGAGCCCTTTTCGGCGGCGCTTCAAGTGGTGTGCTCGTTTGACGAGTCGCGGAATCAGCTGGTTACCTTTCACGGACCCGACGTCGCGATGCAATTATTAAATTTCTTAGAAGGTCTCGCGAAAGATTACGAACAGCTTTTAGAGCGTGTGTCTCCTCTCGTGATAGAGGAAGCAGACGAGCTCTGCTTTCAAAATTCCGATGTATGCTTCATTTGCAAAGAACCTTTTCTTCCAAATTCCGTCCGCGTCTGGGACCATGATCATTTTTCGGGTGACTTTCGCGGCGCGGCTCATCAACCGTGTAACGTCAACTTTTCCGCGCCGAAGCACATCCCCGTCGTCATGCACAACGGGAGCGGTTACGATTGACATTTTCTCCTTCAAGCCTGGGGCGAAAAAACTTTCGTTTGAACAACGACGGGCTGCGGGTGGTTCTACACAATCACGAGAGATTCGTGGCGATTTCCCAAAGAATCGGGAAAGTGGAACTTCGATTTTTGGACTCTTTGAAATTTTTAGGTGCATCGCTCGACTCTTTAAGTCGATCGCTCGATTCGACCGATTTGAAATTCACCCGTGCGGCTTTTCCCGAAGATCGTCTTTTCGCTTTGGCCAGAAGGAAGGGGGTGTTTTCCTACGATTATGTCAACGACGTGTCCAAATTGGGCGAAACGAGGTTACCGGCGCCCGAGGCCTTTTTCAGTCGTCTCACAGACACAAACGTTTCGGACTCGGAGTACGCGCACGCGCAGGCCGTGTGGGACGCGTTCTCCGTTCAAAATTTGGGCGATAACGCCGATTTGTATTTGAAAATCGACGTCCTCTTAGAATCCGACATTTTGGAAAAATTTCGAAATTTGTGTTTGGAGGTGTACGGACTCGATCCTCTGTTTTACTACACCGTTCTCGGGCTTTCGTAGGATGCCATGTTGAAGACCACCGGCGTTCGACTAGAGCTACTCACGGACATCGATATGGTTCTCTTTCTCGAGCGGGGCATACGGGGGGGGACTCGTGCAAGTCATCGGTGGGCACGCCCAGGCCAATCACCCCTTTGTGGGTGAACGCTTTCGGCCAAGCGATAAGGAATCTTATCTCGCCTACGTCGACGCGAATAACTTGTACGGTTTTTCGATGTCACATCCGCTTCCGGTGGGCGACTTTCGGTGGATGACGGAAAGCGACATCGAGCGGTTGAACGTCGCAGAGGCGGCCGCTGAAGTCGATCGGGGATACGTTCTGGAGGTCGATCTCGACTATCCAGACGAGATTCACGATCGTTTGAGCGATTTACCGCCCTGTCCTGAAACCCGCGTCCCCCCGACTCGAAGAGCAGGCAAGTCAAGTTGCTGGCGACGCTTCTACCCAAGCGTCGTTACGTCGTTCACGTTCGAAATTTACTTCAGGCCCTCGAGTTGGGAGTACAACTCACGAAAATTCATCGTGTTCTCTCTTTTTCGCAACTACCTTGGCTTGCCGCGTACATGGACCTGAACATCTCGCGTCTGCAGCGCGCGTCCTCCGATTTCGAAGACAAATTTTATAAACTCATGAATAATTCTATTTACGGGAAGTCGATGGAGGACGTGCGCAACCACCGGTGCATTTGACGAACGGCGATCTCATGACAATCGAGTTGCGCAAAACGAAGGTGAAGTTCGCAAAGCCCATTTATTTGGGGTTTTGTATTTTGGAAATTTCGAAACATAGAATGTACAATTTTTTATAACTATTGTCAGAAAAATCTTCGCGAGCTTTATCTTCTCTACATGAATACCGATTCATTCATTCTCTCTACTTCCACGAGCGTGTACGCTGAGATGAAACGGCATCCATCCTGGTTCGATACTTCCTGTTTCGGTCCCGATAACGAATTTGGCGTGACACCGCGCAATAAGAAAGTATTAGGACTGTTCAAGGACGAATGCGGAAGTGATCCCCTGCTCGGCTACGCAGGTTTACGTCCAAAAATATACTCCATCGAAACCCGACTCTGGCGTGTTCTTCTCGGGCGAAAGGAGTACAACGTTCTATCGTAAAATGTTACAAATTTCAAAATTATTTAGACTTTATTTCGAAACGAAAATAGAATCGACAAAGAATGTGTCATTCGGTGCAAATTCCACGTCAACTATTCGTTTATTCAAAACAAGCGTTCGTTGTCTGTATCCGACGACAAACGCTATTGGATCGATAAATTCACTAGCCTTCCATGGGGTCATTTCCGCATCATGTGTACGCGTCCGTCCTTTCCTCTTCTTCTTCTGCTTCAGCGTGCACGCTGGACCCTGCAGGCGGGGTGAGTTAGATTAGATGGTACTTTATTATTAGACTAGCTGAGTGAGTGGGGGCAATGAGTGTAGTGGAGGGGATGAGCGTTTGCAATATAGAGGGGGTAGAGGCTCGCGCATCTCATTTAGTCGTGGAGAGGTGTCAACATCCGAACGGAGCGGGAGATGGAAAAGGAGAAAGAGAAGATATGTCTTTATCTGACCGAGGCGGTAGGTGACTTCACCATTGCGGTTTCCGATGAAATGGAAAAGGTTCAAGAGGACGAAGAGGAGGAAATAGTGAAGATGTGGAAGGAGAATGCCGTATCGGCTGTCGACGCCGCCGTGGGCGCTGCATTACTGATCCACGCCAGCATCGACTCGCCGGAGAACGAGTTCTACAGCGCCATCGTCCATATGCACCTGGGTGTCTTAGCCACCATGGAGATGCTCGGTCATTCTCTCCCACATTCCGACGGTGAGCGACTGCGGCAACGAGTTCAGTGCATACGACAATCTATTCAGTCACTACCTTTCGCCTCTGAAAACGCTCTCCCCCGTTCACGAGCTAATGAATATCGAATGCCGTCAGTGTCCCCCTCTCTGTGAGTTATGTGTGTGTGTGTGTGTTGTTTTTTGCCACCATGGTGCTATACTGAAGCAAATGGTGGTGATGGTGCGGGTTGATATCGTGAATTGTATAAAGACAAGACACCTTCTGTCCCTTCTTAGAGCAATGAAATCCGTTTTGTATAATGATTTTTTTGATTTTTTTCAAAATATACTTTTTAAATCTGGTACACATGTTTTTGTTATTTATCCCGTCACCTCCAGGCAGGGATTTCCTTTTTTCCCAGTCAATCAGTCAGTCGAGTGAGAGACGCTCACATGACCCAAGCGCTGCAGGATGTGACGTCACCGCGGGGGGGTCTTTTTCACGATAGTGTAGAAAAGGGGGGTGGAGGCGCACGCGTCTCATTTAGTCGTGGACGACAGAGGGGTCAACATCTCTCTCTCTCTCACACACACAGGAGCAGCATCGCGCATACATTCATGGTATGTATATATGTGTGTGTGTGTGGGCATGAGCACACGCACGCACGCGCGAGTAGTATCGTAAAACCCACTAAAGAGACGCTCTTCTCGCTCGTGTCGCGGTAGCTCAAAGGTAGCGAGCGCGCCACACACCCCCTCCTCACAGGACACGCTACTCCCGGCGGTTCAAATCCACCTTACCATGACTACCATTTTTGAAGAGCCACCCGCAACCAGCACACGCCTCCGCCTTCCAGACGACGCTCACAGAGCGCGCCACCACCACCACCGCCACCGACGCCGCCACATTTCGCCGCCAGGGCGCGCGCACTGACGAAACACCCTCTGACGTCATCCAACACATGTGGTGATCTGGGACAAGGAAGTCACTTATCTGCTGATAAGATAAGCGGATAAGTGACGGGGGCGTGTCCTGATCCCAGATCACCACATATACCCTCTGAACACAAGTGGTATTCTGGGACCAGGATGTGACGTCACTTATCTGCTAAGATAAGCTGATAAGTCAAGCTGATAAGATAAGCTGATAAGTCACTCCCTGGTCCCAGATCACCACATTTCCCCTATTCGCACTCGTACTTGTGGTACTTCGCGTTCGCGCACTTTTAATATATATTACTTTCGTACTGTTCCCTGGCTGAGTCAACTATTCTACCTCTCCTGCGGATACCTGCGGCCAAAATTACTTTCACTTTCGCACGCCCGGTCCGCTGTTCTCGGTGACTGTGTCCCGCTAGTACAAAGCGCCCTAATTGCCGGGTGTTTTGTTCTTCCCTCGTGTCACAGCACAACCGTGACCTCACTGCACCGCGTGTTTGCGCTATTACCACTATCATAAGCCCCTGCCCATTGCGTGTGTTGTGATGCACATACAACACTAAAGGCCTACTAGCTGTTGCTACAATACAGTTGATCGCAGTCACTATTCTTTCCCTTCTATGTGTACTAATTACCCATGGACGAATGAAGCCCCTTATTGGCGTAATTATACTGCGTGCCTTATACTATGAGCTACCTATATTGCGAGCTTGAACCGCTGCCTACACTACACTTACGTGGTAGTTCGTGAACCGCTGCCACCATTCTTTCCCTCCTACGTCTGTGGCGTCATTGCCGCAACAATGAATAACAGACGTGAACAGTGTAATATTGATATTTATTAAAGATATCCTCCGACACCCGGATCCACTAGTTACAATATCTACAGCCTGTTTCTAAGAGGAACTTCACCTGGTCACCACAACCGCTTGCCTGAGAAGATTCACTCCCGCGGTGTGATGCACCTTTCTCTAAATCACGACGAATTCACGCCGGATCCAGACTCTTTGCCCCGTAGCCTACCCGACGTGCCACGTGCACTTGCCTCACGACATCCACAGAGAGCTCGAGAATCAGAAGAAGAAGAGTCGTGCGCGGGCGCTTTTTATACCCTCTGGCCCGGCTGACGGAACTGCATCATCGCCGCTTCCGCCAGCCGCGTTTATAAACAGCCGAACTACAGGATTCTAAATCTGGCCCATGGCGTCACGGCCTCCTGGGGTTTTCTGCCTTCGCCTAACTGCGAGCTGGGTTTCCCGTCCCAATATAGCCTCCCTTTGTTCAGGGAGACGTCCCTTGCATGCTGCCCGCTGTCGCAGCCTACTTCCTTGTGCATGAAATGCACGTAGCCAATATTTACTGTATAGGGCGACTGTATGACGCCACACTATCAATTATGACCCCAGAATGAATGCAGTTGTCTTTTAACATAATTTACGTAGGATTATGTACTATTTGTTGATATAGCCCTTAAATTTAGTGCTCGTGAAGTTAGCGAAAAATGTTGCTACATTACAACCCAACTGCTCAAGGACCCGACCGCTCAAATTTAAAAAAAGATATTTTGGGCGGAGATATGTTGTATCACTTAAGAAGGAAAGGCAAAACTACAGTACCCGTCGACATCAAAGAAATTATAAAACTTTACTACGCGATAGTTTGAGTTTCGAAAAAGGGTTCCGAATACGGTAGTGAACTATGCCCAACCCAAATCGATCATTTCGCTACTAATAATAAAATACAAAAAGACGTAAATTCACGAAAAATTAACTTCCTAGGGACATATGTTGCAGAGTCATAACCAGAATCGTGTTTTCCATGTTTTATCTTTTCTCAGCATCGATTACGAGTATCCGACAGAAAAATTGCAGAGGGTAAATATAGTTCAATCAAAAGTATTGTAAACAATTTTGACGCCAAAATCATACAGTAAAAATAAATAATTTGCTGAAATTCATTTCCGATTACATGACCATGGAAACGTCGTCATGTACATTCTCGATCATGGCAGACGCACCGCCAGAGAAACGCACCACGCGCACACAGAGGAAACGCACACACGCGCACACGAGAACGACACACGCGCACACGAAACGCGCACACAGAGGAAACGCACACGCGCACACAGGAAACGCACACGCGCACACAGAGAAACGCACACGCGCACACGAGGGAAACGCACACACGCGCACACAGAGGAAACGCACACACGCGCACACAGAGGAAACGCACACGCGCACACAGAGGAAACGCACACGCGCACACAGAAACGCACACACGCGCACACAGAGGAAACGCACACGCGCACAGAGAACGCGACACCGCGCACACAAGGAAACACACACGCGCACACAGAGGAAACACACACAGCGCACACAGAGAACGCACACGCGCACAAGGACATTTAAAAATGGTGTAGGCTTCATGTTAGTGAAAATGCTGGATTGTTCGGAAATTCAAAACAAAATTTTTCAGCGTTTCTACAATTGTAAAGATACCATTTAAAAAATTAAATATTCATCAAAAACACATCTTTTAATAAGGTTAAATTGAATTTTTGAGAAATTGACGTCAAATTAGTCTGAAGCTCCAAATATCCTGGGCTTCGTGAAAGAAATATGTGAAGCGATTCCAGGTAGTGGGAAGCTACGCAAGATAGAATTTGTATATTATTTCATATTTCTTTGTTCTTTTCTTACATTCAAGTTTTTGTTGTACGTTTACAAATTAATCTTTTAGAAATTCTTAAAAATTTATTTGAAATATATAATAAAAAGCTTTCAGGGAATATCAAATTGGAATGTAACAATGGCATTCCGCGTCGCGAATCTGGAGCTGAATTTCTGTTAATTACGTCTCGTTGTTGTAACATTTAGCTGCATGAAAAGCAGTTATAATTGTCAAATGTTTGTTTATAAAGCTTGAAAATATTTAGTTTCACCAAATTTCTACGATTTACAATGAGTTTTACAAAAATGATGGCATGTGTTAATTCGAAGAAAAATTATGGTATTACACAACTGTTACTGAAGGCGAGAAAGTAGTTGCTGTTTTAGCACCACTAGTTTTTTTATGATAGCGACTCCCTTCGTCAAAAATATAATCCCAATTGAACTTTCTATTAGCCGAGGTCTCATACCGAGCGGTTGATTTTCAGGCGCACGTATTTTAGTAAAAATCCCTTCCATGGAAGTAATTATAATTTTCGTATTTTAGAAAAATTTGAGATAATCGAACTTGCCATGATAAAATTATGTTTAACATAAATAATTCAAAAAGACGTAATACAAGCAGGTAAATAGGTTTTAAATGCTTTCCTTCTGTAGTGATCACCCTCAAAAAACAGTTTTCCTTTCAGCCTCCTCCTCCTCCTCCTCCTTCAGGCACCTCTCACCCCCTTGTTAGTTGCTGCCGACTGTTCCATCTTGTGCTCAGACAACCTCCGCCTGATTCTAAGTCTAGACTGAAAGAAAGAAAATTCCAAATCATTCTCCATCTCGATCAGGTTTTCGTCCAGTTTCCCTGATCCATTGAGCAAATGCTGAGATGGCCCTTGTTTGCTTCTGGACATAAATGTAACTTCATTTTCTGTACGTCTTCTAGAATTCAGTGGGAAATACAATAATTCAAATTATCGTATCTATGTTGTTGCGGCAGGAAGTATTATTCCAAGGACATGGATAAGAGCCAAATTTATTGCCTTTTTATCCTTGAAAATAGATTTTATTACATGGGATTTTTTTTTCATTTTAAGTAGTATATGACTTAGTGTAGGGATCACAGAATTTTGATATCCTAGGTAATAGGTAGATAATATTAGATAACAAATATATTGTAATTTTTTCAACACATTTATATAGACAGTATTGGCATTTTTCGAAGAAACGATACTGAACAGCTGTCATATTAATAAAAATTACCTGGATCAAATTATGCACAGCCGATATGGTTGGGCGTTTTCTGCTCGTAATAGTTCTGTCGATTTTCATGTGTCGCATGAAATGAAACTACCTGAAAACACTTAACAGAATATTTCTTGTAAAACTAATATTCAATATTATAATAATTTTCTAACTAAAAAATCTGTACTTTACTGTTTTGTATTAGACAATGCAATCCCTTTTCCTGTACAAGGGGTTACGCTGTATTTGTTCACATGTTACACGAAATACTAGCTACCTGGAAAATACAGAAAACTCAAAATTCATTAGCAAGTTACTCAAACATGCATAGACACATTTTGACAACATTGAAACATTCGCAAGGTTCAAAATATTGCTCTTTGGATTCGTAAATAACTTTGAAACTTCGAATATATAATATGATGTTCTGTCTTTGTGATCGCTTCACAGCATACGTAATGGGATGGTACACCAAGTATCTAAAAATTTAACATTACTTATACAAATTAACATATACATATAAAAAATAACACTGTACAGCTGTTTTTATTAAAGTAACTACAAAATCCTAGATCGCCAAAGTTCACCACAGTCTATCAGACTGTACCTTTTCCGTTATTAAAATTGGGATAGTTCTCCCAATCTTCTCATGTCACATGAAAGGCTAGCTACCTGAAGAACACTGAACGAGTACTCTTGCTTTGAAAACGAATAGAAAATATTGCAATCAATATTTTCCCCCACATGAAATACAATTTTCTGAAAAAATTAACAAAATAATTATTCCTTATTCAATTGCAATTAGAAATTTCAGCAATTTCATAGAAAAATAAACAGACACTATTTCCGAATTAATAAACGATATGACACTATTCCTGCAGTCATTCCCCTGCCACCTCGAATTTCAGCCATTTGTGAGACCTGGCTCTGCAACTTCCATTGTTAACTAGAGGTGATACAAAATGGCACAGACTTTCTAGCAGTAAAGTTTTCTAATTTCCTTTGTGTGGACTCGTTTTACGTTCTTGCCCTATCCTCATTCCAGCTGCCATCTATCGTTGCCCAAAAACTTTTTTTGACATTTTCTCAACTTTTCGCTTTCTTAATAGCGGAACCGAAATATTACTTCAAGAATATTAAAGAAGAGTATAACCTCATTCTAAATAGAAATTTTAATTGAAAAATGTAAGCCTTTTTAAGAAAATGGCGATTAGGCATTACTGTATATGCGAAATTTGAAGCTCTATGGAGCCCAGCATCTATGGAGCTCTAGAAACCTTCATCGGAAGTCATTTGAAGCACTTCCTCCCAAATGCTATAATGTATTAAAATCAATAGAAATGTAATGGCGTGAGAGATATGAAAAAACTACATTTGTGTAATTTTTGAAAAAACAAAATGATGCACCAAAATAAACAACTTCACATTAAACAGTACAATAAGCACTATCTATTGAAAAAATTAAAAATTGGAGCCATTTTTGAGAAAATGGCGTTAGGGCATTCTGAAAATGCGGAATTTGAGCTTATTTTCTCAGAAAACTGCTGTTGAGAAACTTTATTTGACATTACTGAAAGTATATGTATTCAAATATAATACTGTGAACATACCGCCTCAAAAGTATAACCGACATGAAGGATAAATCAAAATATTACATTTTTGTAAGTTTCGAAAAAGAAAACAATAGAGCCATATTTCTATTTGTTTATCCTTGTATATTTACCCCATTTACGACAAATATTAGTAAATAAATGTGTGACATGTTGGTATGTCACAGTATGAACTGTATATTATTGTGTAATGAAATAATTGTGAAACTTCTGTAAACTCGAAATTGATACTTGTAGTCGCTGATGACCCAGTTGTTGAACTGCGACCTTAAATAAATAAATTAATTAATAAGTAAAAAAAATACATTTTATGAGAATGTACGAGAGTCAATGATTATTGTATTCATTTCACAATAGTAAAGAACGTGGCAAACGTTGCGATCTCCAATTACCTGCAAGGCATCTGTGTTGAGAACATCTCTTTATATATTACGAGAAGTATAAATTGTCTGAAAGAAAGGCCTCATTATTTATCGAATTGTGGCGCATCATTATAATATTTGTAAACGTCGCAGTGTAAATCGTACACGTCTCCTAGCACGCATCGAATTCGCTGCATGACAGTCCACGTAATGACTTTTCGAAGCTGCTGGTTGCAGATGCTTTCTTGTTCTCTCGAAAATGTGTCTGAAAAAAAAATACAGCGCATCATTCATAATTGCTATAGATAATTTTTGGTTCCAATGAATTGTATCTCATAAGTATCTGTAAAAAGCAGAAACAAAACATTCTCAATATTCGAAGTCAATATGATGCCATAATTCCCAAATTCTGAATGTTAGAATTTTGCTTATAAGAAAAACTAAAGCTTTCGGGAGCATGGCGAAATACTTTCTTTGTTAACTGGCTGATCGACTGTTATATTTACAGCCAGAATTTCACAGAATGAGCCTGAAAAATACAGAATTGATACTCTACTAACTTCTTCCCTTAAATGTATGCCTTCTCCCTTAAATGCAGTTATGCAATGTTCTATTTATAAATTCTTAAGATCAATTAACCTGATGAACTTAATGTAGATATGCAAAAAAGATTCATACACATACAATTACACTGATGTGTCACGTTTTTTTTCCTTACCCTTGTGCGTGTGTTCTTCAGTTGCCTTAACCTGCATTGCCAAACTTGTATATGTAATAATTCCTCCGGTTTATACACATGAAAAAAGGAATCTACCTGAAAATTTCAAATATATTCTAAATTCGATGTAAGATGTAACCATAGAATACCATTTTTCAAACACTACAGTTTTAAATGCTAAAGTATGAAATAGCAAATGCCAAATGCAAATATTAAACTAACACGCACTGTATTCAGACATTCAAACCCATTTAAAAAAACGCCTCGTTTTGACCAGAAATATTTAATACACTTATTATAGATTAACAAATATCCTCAACATTACTTAAAAAACTTAGAAAACGCACGCGCAAACGATTTTTAATCGCAATGAGCCGATTGGTCCACTCGTTAAAAAATAGAAGCTGGAAGAGAAAAGTATTTGCCTAATAACGTCCCTCTTCAAATCATACTATTTTAAATGTTTAGTGTTCTTTACGCAATGTAAATAAGAGACATTTTGCAGATGCTTTGCGTTCTTAGAAGTAAAATATTCGACGCCAATGGCCATGGCAATGCGAATAGGCAGTGCTTTCTTTGGCTTACATGTAGAATATTACAAAGATGTTTTCGAAATATTACATTGTATTATTACATGTAGGTAATATTTCTCCAATTTCAATTAAGTTATTGATATGAGTAACGAAGTTAACCGAACACGTGTGCAACTTGGGCGAGCAGTTTTGAAGACTGTTGCCAAAGGCATTCGTCATACTGAGGGCAAAAGCTCAACTTAATATATTTACAACGCTACACAGTTTATTTTCATTTAAAAGGTGAAACACTTTTCCTAATTCAAATTAATCGCTCTGTTTTATATGTTACTAGAAACCTTACAACGCAGAAATTAACAACTTAGACGTTCATTGCGGTTCATGATACTTTTCAACCCAAACAGCTGAATACAACAAACCCACACAATAGTAACGAAACAGCATAACGTAAGACCAGTACAGTAACCATTCATCATACGTTAAGAATATTGCAATGACGCAAGTGCATTTTATCAATATTAATAGAAATTCTCAACACTATTGTAGACACATTGGTAAAACTTTTTAATGCAAACATGAAATAACATTTACCTAAAACCATTAAATTTTACGTAAGTGGTTATCAACGGTGAAAAACCCTTATTTCACAATCGGTGGCCTATATACTTCATAAAAGGCAACTGCATCAAAATACAGATGTAAATAATTAAGCATGGCGATATCTTAATACACTTTCACTTATTACCATTTTTTATTTATTTATTTTACGTCAAAAACAGTTAAAAAACTGCGTATGACGTGCTATGGGGAAAAGTGAATTGTGTGCACATTTTCAAAATTCTGTGATCCCTACACTAAGTCATATACTACTAACATTTTGAATTTTTGAACGGGAGAAAAATAACAAAAACTCCCATGTAATAAAATTATTTTCAAGGATAAACAAGCAATAAATTTTGAATTTTGAAAGGGAGAAAAAAACTCCCATGTAATAAAATCTATTTTCAAAGATAAATAAGCAATACATTATTACAGTGCATATTATAAATAAGCACTCTTATTACTTCCTGCCGCGACAACATGGAAACGATAATTTGAATAATTGTATTTCCCACTGAATTCTAGAAGACGTGCACAGAAAATGAAGTTACATTTATGTCCAGAAGCAAAACAATTAGCAACCATTAGCAACCAACAATTAGAAACCATTAGCAATAATATACCACAACCTCAAAAATATATCGTTGCACGTCCTTTGAAGACTTCCACAGTCAAATGCAGACATCTCGAGAGTCAAGCTGGAATACTTAACATGAAACAGAAGCTACTTCAGGAATCCGAACCCGAAAATCGGATGCGCAGTAGCAATGTGGGTGCATACAAAATACATAACATTTAATACATATTTAACCAGTTATATTTCTTCATGCCTTAAAAATTAGTTTCAATCTAAAATGAAAATACGAGACCGAAGCGAGATGTAGACCGCGTCAAAGGTGAAAGAGTTTTAGAGGATCGTAAGGGCCTCGCCTTATGCTCGCCACACAGAATGTGAGCAAATATTGCTAGAATCGACCGCTGAAAACGGAAACACTGGTGCAGCAACTGGTTTTAAGACGACAGGGCTTCGAAATAAAAGTTTGATGTTATTCTTTCGTTACAATGACCGTAATATGAGCGATTCGCAATCTTTCGAACAATAGTTTTAATGAAGGTATTTTTCATTTCCTGGAATTGTCTTTTAAAGCAGTTTTCATGTAGGTGGGTCCGTTGGACTATGGAAAATAAGAAAACTGTCATACGAGAAATTTAAAGATGTTCTTGGTCCGATCCTCACTAGTAACAATTTTCAAAAATTGCAAAAGTTCGAAAGTTTTTGGGTGTCTTCCAACTTTATACTGAAAATAGAGGTTATTTCTTCAATTGAAATTTGTTCATTATTAGTTCTTTCATTAACGTAATGTCTGCTTTTTGGAAAGTTTTAGTCGTTTACGTGCAATTTGAGTGAAATATGTGCAGCATTAAAAAATATTAAAAAATATTTCTCAAAAACCGCTTTTATTTTTAATTTAAATATCTTAACCTAACATTCTTAAGAATTAATTTACCTTGTGTACTTAATGTATGTACATTGTACACAAAAGTAACCTACGTTGCATGATATCACATACATATACACATACACAACTGATTTGTTAGCGTTGTTCGAACTCTTGTGTGTGATCTTCAGTTGCCAGTGTCTGCATTGCTAAATACTTGAGCAAACTATGTGATGATTCCTCAAGGTACACATGGAAAAAAAAATATTGACCTGATAATTTTAAATATATTCTGAATTGGATTTAAGATGTACAATTGTTCTTTCTTCAAACATTCCAGTTTCGAAAGCTAGTGTATGCAATGCGATGCACCAAACGTAAATATTAAACTAAGCCAAGTTTATTTCCGCTAATTATTCTCAGGAGAGTCAAATACATCAAAGAATTACTTTAGCCGTTTTTGGCAAAACGTATACAAGTCATCCGATTAAAAACATGTGTTTTAATAAAGTGAATTACTGCATTTTAACTAGAGACTTATTTAGTGTACATATGTAAATATTTATGACTCAGTACTAATTAATCAAACGTGAAAATGCGCATGCGGAAACAATTTTCATCTCAATGTGCAGATTGCGGCACTTGCGAGAAAATAGAAGCCGCAAGAAAATACAAATATCCATTTGACTGTTCTCACCATAAACGATTTTACATGACTAGTGTCCTTAAAACAATGTTGATAACATACTTTTCAGCTGCATTGCCTTTCGTAGAAGCAAACCATCCAACGACAGTATCAGTACCATTGAATTCCAATTCCAATGTCAAAAGGCAGAAGGTTTTCATTCACCTACATACGGAACATTATAAAAATTTCAAAACATTCCATTGTGTTATTTAAAATGTGGATAATATTTCTCCAATTTCAATTAAATGCTTCATGCATGTTATAGTGTCTATAATAAACAGAAAACTTGTGCGACTTAGGCATTAGTTTCTAGGGCATTTCGATGCCAAGGGCATTCGTGAACAAGCGCAGTATGACGTACTAACTACTGCTCCCGAAAGCACCACACGTTTTCTTCCTTTCATTTAACACCCGAAATTTTATTTTTACTAACAGTAAAAAACTAAATTAATCGATCTGTTTTAGATTTTACTAGAAACATTACAACAGAAATACTTTTGATGTCCAGAGCTGCTCATGATAAACTTTTGAACACAAACTGCCGGTCAGGATCCCGACGAAACAGCGTATCTTAATTCAAGTATGCTAACCGTTCATCACGCATTACGAATATTGAAATGACGTAAGTGCCATTTATCTAAATCAAAAATTTTCAATACTGTTGTATACACACTGAAAACTTTTTAACACAAAAATAGTAGGTGGAGCAACAATACACAATATTTCACCAAGATTTAACCAGTTATATTTTTTCATGGCTAAAAAATTTGTTTCCATACAGGCTGGAAACATTTTCAATTCATGATGTAAACTGTATAGTCACTTCCAGTATTCAGCATTAAAGGCTTACTGCAAGGTATTAAAGTTCGAATACGTAATTCAAATCCCATTAATAATCCTTAGAACGCAGGAGTACGCCTCGCAGACTTACATATTTAAACCCAATTCAAGATATACAAATAGAGGATTCCGTATGGCAAAATATAGAAAACAGCCTCTGAAAAAATACAAAATTTATTTTCATTTTTGGTCTACAGTATATGGTACAGAAGTCCCTATAATCATCTATAAGTATGCCTTCGTTTTGTAACATTACACCAAAACAACGCTGGAACTGATACGCAGCGCCGCAGAAAGGCCCAAACTATTTTCAATGTTACGTTTCAATGTTACGACGTATTCTTCAACTCACGTTCACCATACGCCACATTAATAATGCTGACCTGAAGCTAGAGAGGGAGCAAAACCGGCGTTACTCTAACTGGCCTCATTTACCCTACCAAAAACAATTAAACAGATTCAACTAAACACTTCAAATTTCCATATACAGCCATGCGGCGTTCACCGTCGCTGGAAAATTCCGTGTTGCTGCTTGACTACAATGTCGCATTTTTATCCCAAATGAGGATAATACAAGTAGCAACATCAATGTTCTATAAATAAAAACTTGCATTTCTTGTTATAAGTTACTGGGCTATATCCGTCATTTCAATGCAGAATCGGCTCATGTAAATAAATTTCAACTGTCAATTATCAAGACTCGCTTTGACCTATTGAAGAAAATCACACATCTTGTTTACTTAGGAAATGTGATAGGAAACCTAAAATATGGGCGTAGAAAAGATGTTAAAGAAAAATAACAGAAAATGGAGACGGTAGCAGTTGTCTAAAACTACACATTTATCATTCCTTCATTAATATTTTGAAATCTTATATAAAAATAAAACTTAGACTTCAAGAATTAAAATTTATTTGGGGTTACGACTCGTGTGGATGGTAACTGAGTACCTTGTCCCCTAAGATCCTGAAGGCTGGAGACGAACATGGACCTAATGGAAAAATAGTTAATTTTATTATTTGAAGATTCATAAATAAAAATCAAGACATACACCTTGTACTATAAATGTATTTCACGAGTACCTACCGTTCCAGGACATACACCTGAAGATTTCAACCATTTGCAGTTTCGTTTTTTCAGGTCATGTTTATTTATAGTCTTAATTTAAGTATAGCTTCTCTTAGATATTCTATAATATGACTAATAATATTAAGGCGCGTCCTAGTTTGCCTCGGGGATAAGAACTTCAGCTTCCGCGGCTAACCTCGGCTATAGAAATTATAATTTTCAACATTTTATGTCTAAATACTCTGCTGCCTAATAATTTAAAATAAAAGAACATGAAGTGCCTGGAGAAACAGCACATATCGCAGAAAAAATTACAATCGAGGAAACATCTTCAGCAATTTCTTCCAAAAAAGGTTGAAAGTAAATTCTTGATGACTCTCGCTCATCCATCACAAATTTTTCTTACTCAAACGAACATTTACCGCATGGTTACTCTCAGTTTCTTGGGACAGTTCTTGAATAAAGGTTAAACCGTCTTCACTAAAAAAAATGTCCCTTCTGGTCACGATATTAAAGTTCAACCTTGCGTATTTAAAGTACGGTTCTCTCCATTACTACTTCGTTTTCATTCTCGAATCCCGCGACGCGGAGATTTGATTGGGGAAGAGGCTGTTCAAGGGAGAATATTCACATTTTTAATTGAATCATTTTTAAATCTTAGCTTATTATCTTGGGTTAATATTGCGTAACATAAATAAACTAGAGGAATTGCGCATCTTGATTGTCTAGAGAAAATTATTGTCTACTGTTTGCTTGTCTAGAGAAATCATTTTCAACGATTTGATGTGTATCATCGCAAATGCACTTCAAATGGTTGCACACATCACGGACAGGAGAGTGCAGAATATTCGGCTTCAGGGTTTAGGGACAAGGCAATATCTTCCTCTCAGCTGAGAATTTTCACCGCAGCTGCAAAAGAACTAAAAGAAAAATTCCAATATTTTATGTTATTTCAGATCAAAAGCTGATTTTTTAACCCCTGTAAAAAAATCACAAATATATCATTCAGTTTCATTTGATCTATATTCAGTGAAATAAAAAAAAAAGCCTAATAGTTATTTAAAAATAAGCTCATTACAATAGAATAGTTTAACTACACCATTACTCCATGTTCAATGATAAATACATTACGATTCAAATATCGTCCTTTTTATCTACTTTTAAAAAATCCAATAAACAAAAAATTACAAGGTAATTTATATTCCAATAATTTTCATGTAAATAACTGGCAATTCATCCTGCGAAAGGAGACGGACCTGAGACGATGGATCATAAATATTACAATCTATGGACTACTATCACCTGTCAACTTGTGTTTTAATAATAAATTTAATTTCTAATATCGTTAAGAAAACCATGTAATTTTCATGTTCAAATAGTTCTTATACGAAACAGTTTCTAGTGGTCCCTCGATTATTAGAACTCTGCTCTGGGTTATTTTAAGTTTGACTTAGACAATCAAAGTGGAAAACGTTATGAATTTCAAATGTTCCCTAAAAGCTCATGCCAAGAATTGCGAACTTTATGCATTATGTAAATATTTGCGGAGCATTTGCTATAAATTGTTCTTGACACAAAACCACGAAATACGAACTACTTAACGCATTACTTACGTCTTTAAATAACTTTTCATTGACATTCACTTTCCAATGCAATCCACTTTCAATCCAATAGAAAACTTGGTATGGCACGAAACTAGGAGGCTGAAGCGATATGTCGATGCCGTCAAATATGAAAAGGTTGTGGATAATCGCAAGAACTCACCTTCCCGCTGGCTCATAGAAAATGAGCAAACGTTGCTAAAATCGGCCGCTGAGCACGGAAGCGCTGGTGTAGCAACTGGTTGTAAAAATACAAGAGCTTCCTAATGACGAAAAATTAATAAATTACACATCCTTTCGTTACATTGACCGTAATATGAGCAATTTACATTTTCAACAAAAGTTTTAATAAAAGTAATTTTTCATTAGCTGGAAATGACTTCCGGGTCAATGACCCCCATCTCGATCAGGTTTTTCGTCCAGTTTCCCTGATCCATTGAGCAAATGCTGAGATGGCCCCTTGTTTTGCTTCTGGACATAAATGTAACTTCATTTTCTGTGCACGTCTTCTAGAATTCAGTGGGAAATACAATTATTCAAATTATCGTTTCCATGTTGTCGCGGCAGGAAGTAATAAGAGCCAAAATTTATTGCTTATTTATCCTTGAAAATAGAGTTTATTACATGGGAGTTTTTTTGTTGGTTTTTTTTCTCCCTTTCAAAAATTCAAAATTTATTGCTTATTTATTTTTGAAAATAGATTTTACTACATGGGAGTTTTGTTTTTCTCCCTTTCAAAATTCAAAATTTATTGCTTATTTATTTTGAAAATAGATTTTACTACATGGGAGTTTTTGTTTTTTTTCTCCCTTTCAAAATTCAAAATTTATTGCTTATTTATTTTGAAAATGGATTTTACTACATGGGATTTTTTTTCTCCCTTTCAAAATTTAAGTAGTATATGACTTTGTGTAGGGATCACAGAATTTTGAAAATGTGCACAATTCACTTTTCCCCATAGCACGTCATACGCAGTGTTTTAACTGTTTTTTTGACGTAAAATAAATAAAAAAGAAATTAATTAATTAATTAAATAAATAAATAAATAAATAAATAAATAAATAAATAAATAAATAAATAAATAAATAAATAAATAAATAAAAGGTTTAAAGGAGGTCGATCTGTTGGACTCTGGGAAATATATGAAAGGATGGAAAGAGCGCGAATATCGTCTTTCGACTTCGACCAAAATTATAAATTATAATGTAATTCGTTTAAAAGACAATTAATAGAAGGTAATCCACAAAGTAGTATTCCAAATAAACAATTGATCATTTTTTTAAGACATCAGATCACCTTACATTTATGTGAAAGTATCGATGTGATTTATGTGAAAGTTATCGATTCACCAAGGAACCATCTAAAAACTAAAAGAAATCTCCTTTTTAAATTTACTTCTGAAAGCAACAAAATTCCCTCATATGTCCAAAACATTTTCGATATTGAGAGAAGTGTATCGATTGAGGAAACTCAAAAGAATTTCCTAGGATTATTTATGTTTATTATTTTATTATTATTATTATTATTATTATTGTTGTTTTTTTTTTTTTTTTAAAATTATGTATTAATCATATTTTTCAATTCAATATATGAATGGCACAATTATTAACAAATTGTAACCTGATGTAATCTATGAGCAACTGTAATCTATAAAAATTTAAAAAAAATTAAAGTAGCATATAATGATACCTTAACATATGAAAACTATCATATCATAAGTACATTTATAACAACCAATACTTGTAACAAACTGGGCACCAAATGTTGTCGCAAGACTTATCAGGGTCCTAAACTGATGGTATATAAAGAAACCAATTCAATTCAATTCAATTGTTATTGTTATATATTTAGTTCTTCGGTAGATCATGTGATTGCTGCTGTATGAATGCAATTGAATAAATTACATGAGATTTGTTATAAATTACCATGAAGAGAATAAATAGGTACTCTAAGGTAACAAAGAATCAAACAATAGTTTTAAACATTTCGGCGGCCTTCTTGAGTTGTGGTACCACATCCCCTGGGGTGAGGTCTTCCACACGCCTAGGAGTCCTAAAGAAGCCTAAACAAAAATTAATGTTGTTGGTCATCCAGTGTCACATTCAAGCTCTTGTGTCCCCAAAGTTTGCAGAGTAAAATTTTTTATTTTGTCATCTCACATCTGAAACATTGTGCACATATTTTACAAATGATTCAAAAGAATTTGTTCTATCAATTGTTCAAGTTGATTAAGTGATCTCAATAAGGGGTCACCAATGACAAATTAAAGTTAATGCTAAACAAAGCAAGAAGGTGGTCAGCCAATGCTTCCATGGTACAGGGTTACTCGGTCCCCAAGTCAGAAAAGCATGGTCATATAATCATACCAAAAAAGACGATTTTGGGAACGAAACATGTGTTATATTTTATGTGCTCTGCAAGTGTGTTGAGATTTATACATTTATGCCACCTCACGCATTTTCTGGGCACAGCACCAAAGTCTTTCTACTTCATGAGCCATATGTGAACAGCAGATCAGCTCTACACCAGACTTTAAGGATGAGAATGGGCAAAGATTTGGGGAAGAAGAATTAAATCAATATGTGTCATAAAAGTCTTTTAAATGATAATCTTCATTTAATTCACAATGAAAATTATTCCAAAAAGGATGTTTAAATTTTCTTAACTTTTATAATTTCAAATAATAAGAAATTAATATAATACAATTAATATATTTTAATATAGGAAAAAGGGTCAACTTTTCTTGTATACTTAAGTAAACGAAATACCACTTATTATAAAATTATCTTTTGCTATTGTAAGTAAACGAAATGCCACATAATTTACTTGATGAAATTAATGTTTAATGAGTTATACAGCAGATCATACACAAACCTAAAACAGGCAGTAGAGATCTAAGAATCTTGCAATGACAAAACTAAACCATGGATGCTGCTGCTGCTGCTGCTGATGATGATGCTGATGAGGAGAACGAGGAGGAGGATCTTATTAAAGTGTAATAATTGGTACGGAGAACAAATTATTTACAATTATATCATACAAAATTTGGAATTCAGTACAAATATTTACAAGAAATAACCTTGATTTACTTCATCATACACAGAAAATGGAGTAGGCCTTAAATCTATTCCATCACCAGGAGATTCATTTGGTTATTTCTTTGCAATCTTAGGTGTATCATATTTCTTCTGCCTTGGGGTTTATACTTAAAACTTTGGACTGCCATTTTCTTAATACAAACAATTTCAAAAAGTGAACCTGCATTGTTAAAGTCAATGATACAAATTTAACCTCAGTTCCAATTTAATTTGACTTCTTTGTTTCATTAATAATACTCATTTTAATTAATTTATAGAAAAATATAATAAATGTAATATATACTGTGACATACCAAACTGTCACACAATATTTTGATGGGAATTGGGGACAAGAATTTATTAAATTCTTCGTAAAAAGTGTAAATGTTGAGGGCATAGGCATGCAGGCAGGGCGTTCCTTAGCAACCAGGGAAGCGGAAGTAAATAAACATAGCGCGGCAAGTAACGGACACAAGAATGTGATATAAGGGCATGCAGGATTGGTGGTAAACTAGTAATGGGGTATGACGTAGAAGGAAACTGGAGATTGTTTTGTAAAACAAGAGACAAGAATGTATGAAAGTTATCGAGGGTTGAACTTTTTGTAATATGAGGGAGGAGCTTTAGACCGCGTACCGTGCACATCGTACTGCAAAGGTCATTGTAAATGATAGATGCGGGACTTGGTGGAATTTTGTTGACAGGCAGGCAAGCCGGGCAGTCGGTTTATGGTTTCGTCCTTTTCAATCTCAATATATTTTTCTCCACTTATCAAACTAGTGATGCTGTAACACAACCAAACGGTCTCATATCATCTGTAATAGTCGTATAGAACTATATATCTTGTTCACATATTTCCGTCTTCCTTCGAATACCATCAAAAAGTTATTTGAGGCACTACTCAAAATATCAATTCCGATTAGTAAACTGATTTCAAAAAGAAAATTGAATCAATTGTGTCGATATCACCAATATTCCATGTCCTAACATCTTATTTTACATACATTTTACTTCTAAGATCTTCCGTTATCATTCCACTACCAGAAAGAATGAGCCGAAATTACGCACGAGCTCTTTTATCCTGCGACTCGATTTTTGATCTCAAAACGGCGTTTGTCTTCTTGATAGATTTCACCTGATGAATATGTTTTCCCAAGTAAAATTTTAAAACTGTTTTTGTACTTTCGGACAAAATTGAAGAAGTGGTAAAATAGCGCGCAGGCGAGATGCATCCTAAATATAACACTGTAACAAACATTAAAATATAATATTAAGAATCGTGACATGTCCCAGCTTACTTAGTAAGTTATATTGATATAAAATTATTCTGTTATATTACGTAAATGATAATGTAAAAGGATGTAGTGTGAATCATTGTATTGTGACATATATATATATATATATATATATATATATATATATATATTATGTGTGTGTGTGTGTGTGTGTGTGTGTGTGTGTGTGTGTGTGTGTGTGTGTGTGTGTGTGTGTGTGTGTGTGTGTGTGTGTGTGTGTGTGTGTGTGTGTATTTTAATGCATTGAATTGTCATGAAAGCAATACAACTTTAACCCTTAGACAAGAACACCACACTAGAAGAGGAATATCCGTCTATGAGGGGGATAAATTATGTTTTGTTATACAGTTATTAATTCGGCAACTTTTACATTTCTACATTGAGATACTATTTTTCTAAACATCGTACACGCTTTTCAGTAACATTTAATCGGGTAGCAATTCTATTTATAACATTTAACATACTACTAGTAAAACGTGGTTTACCAGTCTCACTGATAAACCTCCTATTAGGGAATGTGAATCAGAATGCAAAAGTATTAAATCGGCGATCCTCATCTAAGTGTCGAGAATAGGGGTGCAACATTGATGTTGATATTTTCGATGTGCTAAAAATGAAACGTTTATGAACCTGATGTTTATTATCGATGTGCTTGATGAGTTGTTGTGAATGAAAAGAACCGATAATCACAATTTTATAAAAAAGTTAAAATATGAAATAATATTGCATTATACCACTGTCAATACATGTGTTCGAATAAAGCGAACGGTGATTGTAACATCCTCATCCAGTAGACTATCTTCAGCCCAAGAAATGACCCCATTTTTCTGGCATTTCCTACGTATGTCCTACCGTACGCAGAGAGGCGGCCAACGCAAGCACTCTAGGTGTAAGGTCTCTCGCCCACCTTCCTGTACCCATTTGAGGAAGTTGTGACTCCATAAGATGACCCTGGGCGATAGTTTTCAGGCTTAGTTTCGCTGTTATTCTTTTTACTTTCTTTTGCCGTTTTGTCTAAATCGTAATTATAAATTAACAATCACGGCCACTGTCAAAACAAATTATCTTCCGCACGAACTTGATCGATGTTTCTAAACCAGGTTTTTGAAAGATGTTTTAATTTTGAACATTGATATTTGCATTTGTATTACTTGAGCATCATTCCTTCGCTTTTCTTGCTATCCGAAACTGGGAGGGGTCGCGCCGATAATTCAGCGAGTTCTTCCCTAACAATGGCAGAATGTACGCATGAAAGACTGCAGGTATCAAACACACTGTTCAGTGCGATGATGTCTATTTGTCGGCTCCAGTCCCGGTCAAGCAGCGGCTGTGAGCATCTCTCCTTTCATCTGCAGGTCCCAATTCTTCGCGGGGTCTGAACGCGCAGAGAAAGAGTACTAGAACATAGATCGCAAGCCATCCCTTGTTAGACCTATCTGGATATACACAGCAATAAGATGCTAGCAATTTGTTCATTGCTCACTCGGACTCGAACTGCCTTTTTCCTTTTGTTTGTGATATTGTGTATTAGTTATTCAATTGTGCCACTTACACCCTTTTCTTCCGCTTCATTCTATCATTCCAAGCATAATATCCTTTTATAGAGATTTTGTTCGACTCATAGTATGTCCAAAATATTTTATTTTCCATTTTTTGCTTTGGCTTTTAAGAAAGTTCTGTTTTCTTTTCAAAATTTCGGCATTTATCTTTCTGCCCTCCATTGTACGTTTAATATTTTCTTCCGTGTCCATACTTCAAAAGCATCTTCCTTTTTTCGGCCTATCTCAATGTTCAGCTTTTACACCCACACAACAGGATTAGAAATACCATTTTCTCGATTATTTGGATTTTGGTCTTATGCAGGGCTTGATTTCTGACGGAACACGACGGAACGGCGTTCCTGTATCTCGCTGATAATTATTACATTATATTATAAATATATAATTATTTCTATTAAATTAATAAATCATTTTGAGCGCGTTCAGGACCTAAAATTTTAGAAATCAATCACTTGATATGCCTGCATATTTTATGAATTGTGTAATTTTTCTTTCCGCTGCTTTTTCTATAATTATTCCTCTCTTTTAGATTTTCTGTACAGTATCAGAGTTTGTTATTGTAATTCATAAGTATTTAACTTCGCCTGCCATGTATATCACTTCTCCGTTGATGTTCAAGACTTCCTTTTTACCAGTTGACATAAATGTTTTCTTTAAATGTAAGTTCATAGAATATTTACATTTTATATTAATAATATATTTAGCTATCCTTATTACATAATTCAGAATTAAGTACAAATAAAACATCTGCATAATTTTGATGAAATAACATTTTTGCGTTTTCTCGAAAAGGAGTAAAGTGGAGATGTCACGTTTTGAATGTTTGCTCCTCATTTCGCGCTCCTTTCTATCCAAGCCCAGCGCCGCCAGGACACGCGCTCAAGTGTAGTCACCCTTCTGAGCTGGAAGCAAGGTGCACCTCTGGCACACTGCTGTTCTGATAGCGTGACTTTTCTGACCTCTGCAGACATCTCGCCGCATTCTTCGGCGGGCTGCGTGCTACACTAGGGCAATTCGATATGCCCAAGCGTAGGAAGAGGGCGGTGAGTAGTTTTCAATGGGCGAGAACATTGTGCAATGACGAAGTGGAGATTATATTTACTATACAAGAATTAGTAGAATCATTCGCGTTTCGTTAATTATTAGCAACCGAGTATATATACAAACCAAATTATAAATTAAACAATTAATAACAATTATGAAAGTATATTTGATTAATAAAAATTTTATGAGATATTATTAACTAAAGTAACTTATTTTGTCAAGATATATGGATGGTAAGCTATTGTTTTTCATTGAAAATACCGGTATAACGTTTATTGACGTCCATACCGGTAAAGAAGTCCAATAGAGATATTTACTAGTATAAAACAATAAAGGTATTTGAAAAATGTATGAAAAAATACCGATATTTTTACCGGTATTCAATACCTTTTCGGTCGCTATTCACTAGCAGAATCAAAGAAAAACAAACTATCCTTGTTATCTTCTCTTTCATTTGTATTTACAGTATTTCAAGTATTTCTTTTTTTAAAAACATCTATTACATGTATTTAAATATATCTCCAAAATACATACTCAAAAAAACTCAAAAATAGAGTTTTAAATACAAAAATACATATTTCAAATACAAGTATTTAAATATTGCTCAACCCTCTCTATAAACTAGTATGTGCGATCAGCAATGTACTAATCTCAGTTCCCAGCTTGAGCGTAGTATATACATATGCCACGAGTAAGTCCGGAAAAATTTGTAGAATGAAATTGCAAAATATGAACATAAATATATAAGGAAAACGCTAAATAAACGAATATGGAAAGTCAGATTTTCCTGCAGTAACATCAAATTTCATTAGAAATAATTAAGTACAATTACACTGTGTAAGTATCCTTACAATACAATTTCAAATAAAAGCTAGCGATGATACACCACACACTTTCTGGCATAATTGAAATTTTCGAAAATTGATAGAGTTCAACGAAAATGGTAATTCTTTTAAGCGTCCTTTCTATCCGTGGAAAAAAATTGTTGTGATTTTTGAGATTTTTTAAAATATATACATCAATTTCATTCTTAAATTACTCTAAAACTACGCGGTTTTGCAATAAACATACATGACCTTTGCAATCTTCGAAAATAGGGCGAGGTGGGTAAAAATGAGACCACCATCATATTTTGTCTCGTCTTTAAACAAAAAAATTGGAGCTCTTTTTGAGAAAAACTTACAATTGTTTTAATTGCCTATACTTCGCCCCAAATTGCACGAAAACTACTCAAATGTTTCAAAAATTAAACTCGATCTTATTTTCAGATCTGTCAGAACAGATTTCAGTAAGGAAAAAATATATCATCAATATTATAGTTGAAGGAAGACGCCCACAAAAATTGCACGTTAGCAATTTTCTAAAAATAAGTGATGTCAACAAACACCATAAATCACATTTCTCTTGCGTTCTGTACGTAACACGAGGACAAAATTTAATCAAATAATTTGGTGACGGTTTGAGAAGATTTTGAAAATGATTTTGAGGCTTAATGTAAAGTACCCTCAAAAATCAAAATATCCGTTTGAAACTCCCAAAGGATCGAGTTCTTTCAGGTAGATTCAGGAAGATCAATTTTGGAGAAAATTGGCAGAGCGGTTTGGGCGTTAGCGTTGACCATAAACGGACAGACATGTTTGGCGTCAATCGATTTTTAGGTATGAAGGACACATGTATTTTTTCGCTAGACCACGAATTAGAAGAAGTAATGTAATATTTAGCAAGAGGATTTTACTTTACCAGGGCCCGACAATAAGAGTTTTCGGTACCGATTACATAATTTGTCGGAAAGTAGTTTTAAAATTAACAACAAAGAAAACAATTTTAAAATTTAGCTTCAGCGATTTTACTTGGGAAAACAGATTCCTCAGGTGAAGTCTATCAAGGAGACAAACGCCGTTTAGAGATCAAAAATCGAGTCGCAAGATAAAAAGAGCCTGTACGTAATCTCGGCTCATACTTTCTGGTAGAGGAATGATAACGGAAGATCTTAGAAATAAAATGTATGTAAATAAGATGTTATGGCATAGAATATTGGTGATATCTACACAATTAATTCCATTATCTTTTTGAAGTCAGTTTCCAAATCGGAATCGATATTTTGAGTACCGCCTCAAATAATTGTTTGCTGATATTCGAAGGAAGACGGAAATATGTGAACAAGATATATAGTTTTATACGACTATTACAGATGATACGAGACCGTTTGGTTGTGTTACAGTATCACTAGTTTGATAAGTGGAGAAAAATATATTGAGATTGAAAAGGACGAAACCATAAACCGACTGCCCGGCTTGCCTGCCTGAGAGCACGGCCTCCTCCCGTGCCGCAGGCCGCCGGGTTTGGCCGTTCGGCCGCGTCGAGGGAGCCTCCAAATGGGTCGGGTGACACAACTGCGTGAAGCGGGAAGGGGGGAGGGGTCAGGTATTTTTTCCGAAATTTCACTTTACGCCGCTTCTATTCATCCGATTTGCATGATTGACGCGGCGTTGAATTCAGGAAGCACGTCGTCATCGTGCTAGAAGCCCACGCTTTTTAATTTCTTCCCGAAACTATGAGAAAACGGTTTCAAAAGTTTTTTGGAAATCTTTTTTGAAAAATTGGCATCGTAGCGTAAATTCTATTTTAAAATGGAGTCCAATGCCGTTTACAGATCGAAAATCAGCCAATTTGTTCAGACGTTATCGGTCTAGTAAATTTTGCTTATTTTGGTGCTGCCACATGGCGACAAATGGACCTAGTGTCGGTATATTTAGCCTTAATTCTGGTGTCACTAATCAGTGTTCAATCTTGAATAATCATTTTCCAAGTATTAAATTGGAATATTCCAGACACCTATTACATCCTCCGTTATGAACTAAACTCACATTTGCAACTTTTCCATTTGTGTAAATACACACGAGAATCACCAATTTACTGTCTCGTATACGTACGCATATCCGGAATAATACACGTAGTATAGATAAAGCTCTTTTTATGCTGCACGAAAAAACAGCGGATTTTCGGCAAAAAAATTCATTGCCGGGGCCTTAAACGAAAAGATGGATAAATACAGTTGCTAAATTAAGAAAAAAAAATCCTCTAACTCGTGTTGTAGCCAAAATCCCTGTTTTGTGGGTCCTTGATGTCGAAAGACCAATTGAAAGCAAAACGTTCATCCGCCCGTCCCTCTGTCTGTCTGTCCATCTGTGAACACTACTAGCGCCTAAACCACAAGTACGATCTTTTCCAAATTGAAGAAACTCCTGTCCATCTGGCTCTAGTCGAAGCTTTGAAACTTTGAAAATCATTCTTTAACATTTAAGGGTACTTTACAGAAAGGCTCCCGGATATTTTCACAAAAATTTGAATTTTTTGTTGGCGCCTTCACACAAATACAAAATTGAAGATAGAGATTTTTCCTTCAAATGAAATTTGTTGTTCATAAGTAGTTCTTTCATTAAGGTCATGTACATGTTTTTGAAAATTTTAGTATATTTCGTACAATATTGCGCGCAATAATTGCAATTTTGAACTAGAGGTGTTACAGAATGTCACAGACGTTCCTGTACCAAATATTTCTAAATTCCTTGGTGAGGTCTGGCTTTAAGCTCTTGCTCCATTCTCTGGCCAGCGGCCATCTATCGTCAACCAAAGTACATTTATTTGACAGTTTCTCACCTTTTTGCTTTCCTAGTAGTACAACTGAATCTTTACTTCAAGAAGAATTTTAAGAAAATGGCGATTAAGCATGACTGTAAATGCGAAATTTAAGAACTTTTTCACAGGAATCTATTGAGGTTTCGAAAAACGTCATTTGAAGCACGTCCACTCACAAATGTTATAATGCGTACCCCTTGACTGCTACTTATTGGGCGATTCGTCGTAGCCCGTTTCCAAATTTCTAATAACATGGGCGCCAGGAAAAAGGTTACGATAATATTTTAACTATTATTACTCTGATAAACACTGAATATTATCCCGCTAGTTGGGTCGATGGGTCACGTCAGAAATAATCGCTATTATCTATTAATAGCCGATTACCCGATCTGTCATCTATACAGAATGGCGAGGAACCTGAAAACAGAGATTTGATCTAGCTACTTATTAGCTTGAATTGGCCAATGACAATCATTTTATCTTTCTTTCAAGAGAAACTTAATGTTTATTTCTATCAATGTAGCAAATTAAAATGTGAGAAATTTACATTGATAACTCTCTTAGTCATATCCTGGTTCGAACCTTATACGGCGATTCTGGTCTTCGCGTGCTCTTGATTGGTGGTTCCTCGAAGAAACGCCTTCCCCCTCTTTTTTTGATGCTCCGAAGTTACGAAGTCCAATTACCACGAATATTCTGCTCTTCTTTAAAAACGAACACCGCCGATTCACCGCTTCGCACCACTCAAATATTTGTTCCAGCTCCACTATATTATCTCCGATGCCCGTTCTCACCGCATAAATATCCAGTGCTTTTATGATTACACCGCAAAACAAATCTTTCAGTTCTATCTTCAGTTTATAGCAAGAAAATAGGTAAAGTCCCGTATCGTTTGTGAACCGCATACATTTATCAGTTCAAGAACGATTAAGAGTTCACTCGCGAAAAACTCCGTCTTATTTTGATGCACAGCAAAAATATTCGGAACTCGACACGTTCCCTAAATCTTAGAAGTATCACAAGTTCACTTCTGGTTCTGCTACGAAAATATTCAGAGTCCGAATATGTCCCTCAAGTCCGATTCTTGCTCTACCCACGAAAATATTTCAAAGTCCCAACATGCACAAATTAATCTATTCACGAGCGAACTGCTCACCGTCACGACATGCGACCGAATGAATCTTATCCTCCTTTTTGAAACCCACAATGCCTCGCCTTTCTTTTATTTGACAAAATGCCCAAACTTCCGTTTTAATAATCAGTCTCCTCCACGGTCAGATGAATGTTTGTTTATCCTGACAACAACCACGCCGTCGTTACTAAGGCGCCATATTGCCTATTATTTGTCCTAACCATTTCGCCCATTTACGACAAATATTCTGTAATAAAAAAATGTCCCCATATTAGTATGTCACAATACAAATTGATGGAAATGTCCATATTAACGGCGTGAGAGGTATTTCAAAACAGTTACATTTGTGTAGTTTTGAAAAAAAAAAAAAAAAAAAAAAAAAACTCCAAAATGAACTTTGCGTCATACTTAAAGTGCCATTACCACTATCCGTAGCAAACGTTTAATGAAAAAATTTGGGTAATTTCTGAGAAAAGACGTTTAAGCGTTTCTGAAAATGCGAATATTTGAGCTCATTTTAACAGAACCTATTGAGTTTTCAAGAAACTTTATTTGACATAAGCACATGTGCTCATAAATATAATGTGAAGACCGTCTTTAATGTAAATAGAACCGACGTGAGAGACAAGTCAAAAAAATTACATTTTTGAGAAAACAAAAGGATAGAGCAATATGGCTTTTATGTCATGATATAGAGTTTGTTTGGCATTAACCCTACCAATAATTTAAAGAACAATTCAGAGCCGTTTTTGAGAAAATCTGGTTATTGTTCTTTTTAAAAAAATCCAAATGTTGCACGCACTATTGCACGAAAGCTACTTATATTTTCAAAAAAAATAATGTATATGACCTTAAAGAAAGAACTATTTATACACAACAAACTTCATACGGAGGAAAAATCTGTCGTCAATTTTGTAGGAAGACGCCGAAAAAAAATTCAAACTTTAGCAATTTTCGGAAATTCAGAGTTAACCTTGAAAATCGGACTGCTACCTTTAAAGGAGTATTTTACTCTATTTTTACAAGAAATTTAACGAAAAAATATGAAGTGTTTTTTGAGAAAATTTTGAAAATGTCCAATGTGCTTCATGTAAAGTATCCCCAAATTTTAAAGAATGTTTTTCAAAATTTCAAAGCTTCATCTAGAGCCAGATAAACAAAGGATTCAATTCGGAAGATATCGTACGTATGGTCTAGTGTTCACAGATGGACGGACAGTCAGACGGACGGACATTTTGAAAAAAACACTTTTTCGGTATCAGGGGACTCAAAAACGTGTATTTCCGTTGAAATCTCGAAATCAATTTTCCGCAGCATTACATAACTTCTCTAAACGACGTATATTACTCCCTATATACGTAAGTACACGGGAAGGTAACTAGAGGTCCTACAGAATGGCACAGACTTTCTCGTACCAATTTTTTCTACTTTCCTTGGTGCGGTCTTGCTTCATTCTCGGGCCAGCTGCCATCTATCGTCCACCAAGGTATATTTTTTTACATTTTCTCAACGTTTTGCTTCCCTAATAGTACAACCGAAATATTACGTCAAGAATATTAAAGAAGAGAAAAACTTCGTCAAAATAAAAATGTTCATTTGTAAATGCGAAATTTGAATCTCTTTTTCAAGGGAATATATTGAGTTTTTGAAAATATTCATTTGAAGTCATTTGAAGCACATCCACTCGCAAATGTAATAATGTATACAAATCGATGGAAATGTGCATATGAACGCCGTGAGAGATATTTAAAAAATTACATTTGTGTAATTTTTAACAAAACTGAAGAATACACCAAAATAAACTTTACGTCATATTAAGCATTGTGATTACCACTATCCTTTCAAAAGTTAAAAAAATATTTGGAGCCACTTTTGAGAAAATGGCGATTGAGCGTTTCTGGAACTGCGGGATTTTGAGTTCATTTTTACTGGAAACTGATGTGTTTTTGAGAAACTTGATTTGACATTGTTTAAAGCACATGTACTAAGAAATATATTACCGTAAAGAATTTGCCTCTAAAGTAAGTATTACCGACATGAGGGACAAGTAAAAAAAATTACATTTTTGTAATTTTTGAAAAAACAAAAAAATAGAGCTAAATGGCATGTTTGTCATTGTATACATCGTATTTATACATACATTTGGCAGTATCCCTAGCAAAAATTTAAAGAAAAAATGTGGAGCCGTTTTTGAGAATATCTTGTTTTTGTAATTTTTTAAAATTGCAAATATTGCAAGTACTAAAATTTTCTAAATTGAAACTACTAAAGTTTTCAAAATATGTACATGACCTCATTGAAGGAACTAATACTGGACAACAAATTTCATTAGAAGGAAAAATCTCTATCTTGAATTTTATAGTTGTAGGAAGACGCCGAAAAAATTCGAACTTTTGTAATTTTCGAAAATTCAAAGTTAATCGTGAAAATGGAACCTATACCACCTTTATGTGTATTTTACTATATTCCTATAAGAAATTTAAAAGGAAAAATTTGGAGCCATTGTTGAGAAAATTTTGAAAATGTGTTGTGAGCTTCATATAAAGTACCCCCAAACTTTAAAGAATGTTTTTCAAAACTTCAAAGCTTCAACTAGAGTCAGATGGAGAGAGGATTCTTCAATTTGAAAAAGATCGTACGTGTGTTTTAGGCGCTAGTAGAGTTCACAGATGGACGGACGGACGAACTGACTGACAGACGGACGTTTAAAAACCACACTTTCTTGGTATCAGGGGACCCCAAAACCTGTATTTCCATTGAAATCTCGAAATCCATTTTCCGCAGGATTACATAACTTTCTCTATACTACGTATACTATTCCGTATATAGGTACGTATGTATACGAGAAAGTAAAAATTACCAAATTTAAGATTTTCTCAAAAACGGCTCCAAATTTGTTCTTTAAATTTTTGGTAGGGGTGGTTTAAATCTACCCTAGACGAAAAACCTTAATTTTTTTTTAAAAATTGTTTAATGCGTATACATGAATTTCAAAGTTTCTCTAAGATGTTTTTTTTCCTTAAGATCTCCATAATCGTTGAATGTAATTGAACTGAATTGGTGGTTTTTCTGAAATGTTTGAACCAAATTTTCTCAAAAACTATGGATAATTTTTCGAAAGTCTCCACGATGGAAAAGTGTTCAATTCTCTCCGACATTCCAAAAGCTTGATTTTGGCCAAGATACTTGGGGTCCCAAAATCAAAATAACGCTGAATGATGTAGGTGTTTTTAAATCATAAATAGGATAAAAAGTATATATTGCAGAAAAATGAAAAGTAAACCATCGTGTCAATTGAATAAAAATTTCTAAATATTTTGTTATATAACATTTTTCTCGATGTATTGTAAATATTACCGCAAACGTGATTCTGCATTCGCTCACCTTGAGAATTCGCCAGTGATTTCAAAAATTGTACCCATTACTCTTGTGTTTCATATATCAAACCGCTAGTACGCAAGTAAGTAGTTGCGTAGATAAATTGAAATTTAACAGCTATATTTTGCGGTCATCATTTTTGCATCGTTTGTAGTTAGACTATTCGGTATTGCTTTCCCTGCTTCAAAGTGCTTGCAGTAATACTTGAAGTAAAGGCGAATATAAATTGTTCACAAAACTAGCTCCAAAATTTTCTTTTAATTTATTCCTCCAATAGAGCAAAGAACACTTAAAAATGGTCCATTTTCGTTGAAATCTCTCATTTTCGAAAACTACATAAGTTACAAATTAAGCGCAAAAATGTTCTGTTGTAGCACCATAAGTTACATTCTGCAACTAGGGAACCAAAAAATTAATAATTTGCGAAAAATTATTTTTGATGCCGATAGGAATCAGCCGGGAGGAGAACTGGGGGATAAAACCGAAAACCAGACGAAACAGATTAGGAAACTAACTAGCACGAGAAAACCTGTGCCATTCTGTAGCAACTCTAGTTACTTTCTCGAATACATACGTATATACGGGAGTAATATACGCAGTTTAAAGAAAATTACGTAATGCTGCTGAAAATCGTTTTCGAGATTTCAACGGAAATACATGTTTTAGGGTCCCATGATACCGAAAAAGTGTCGATTTTTTTTTTTCAAAACATCCGTGCGTCCGCCTGTCTGTCCACACGTCTATAAACACTACTAGCATCTAAACCACCCGTTGAAACTTTTCCAAATTGGAGAAACCCCAGTCGATCTGGCTCTATTGAAGCCTTGAAATTTTTAAATACATTTTTTAAAATCTGGGGGAACTTTACACGAAAACCCCCGGACATTTTCAAAATTTTCTCAAAAATGGTTACAAATTTTTTCTTTAAATTTCTTGTAAGAATAGAATAAAATACACTTACAAAGGTGGCATAGGTTCGATTTTCGCGGTTAACTCTGAATTTTCGGAAATTGGAAAAGTTTGATTCCGAGTCGTTCTTCAACTACAAAATTGGAGACAGATTTTTCCTTCAATTGAATTTTTTTCCATAAATAGTTCTTTCATAAATGTTATGTAGATTTTTTGGAAATTTTAGTAGTATTCGTGCTTTAGTGCGTGCAATATTTGCAATTTAAAAAAATTACAAAAACAAGATTTTCTCACAAACGGGTCCACATTGTTTCTTTCAATTTTTGCACGGGATACTGCCAAATGTACCCTATACGATGACATAAACGCCATATTGTCCAATTGTTTTCGAAAATTTCAAAAATGTATATTTTTTACTTTTCTCTGACGTCGGTAATTCTTTAGAGGCAATTTCTCCATAGTATTGTATTTATGAGTACATGTGCTTTAAATAATATCAAATAATTTTTTTCGAAAACACCAGTTTTCTGTGAAAAGAAAGCTCAAAGTTCCGCATTTTCAGAAACGCTCAAACGCCATTTTCTCAAAAATTGCTCCAAATTTTTTCTTAAAATGTTTCCAATGAATAGTGCTTTCTGTACTGTTTAATATGGCATTAAGTTTATTTTGGTGTATCATTTTGTTTTTTCAAAAATTACACAATTGTATTTTTTTTAAATGCCTCACGACTTTAATATGCAGATTTCCATCGATTTGTATACATTGTTACATTTGTGAGTGGAAGTGCTTCAAATGACATCCAATGAAGGTTTTCGAAAACTTAATAGTTTCCCGTGAAAAGAGCTTCAAATTTCGCATTTACTGTAATGCTCAATCGCCCTTTTCTTAAAAACGGCTTCAAATTTTACAATGATAACTTCTATTTAGGACGAGGTTTTACTCTGCTTTGAAATTCTTGAAGTAATATTTCGGTTCTTCTCTTAAGAAAGCAAAACGTTGAGAAAATGTCAAAAAGAAATGTTTTACGATATTCTGTGAAATCCTGTATCGTGTATCTTCGTTCTACGAACGAATTGGGCTACGATAGATGGCAGCTGGAATGAGGATGGGGCATGACCGTAAAGCCAGTCCACACCAAGGAAATTAGAAAAAAATTCTACGAGAAAGTCTGTGTCATTCTGTAGCACTTCTAGTTAAAATTATATCAATTTTTATAAGATTAATTTTGAATATGGTTGTCAATTATGACAGTGAATACTACTACAGACTATTTAATTTTGGACAACTATCAACATCAATTGTGTCAAGATTCCGGCATGGCACACTATTTGATTTAAATAAAAATACATTTGAAATTTACTTTAGCCTAAATAACTCCTCAAAATTACAATCATCGCACCGGTTTGGGATCCATAATTTCATGGTGGAAAGCGATGGGTGAATCATTGTGGAAATAAATAATGGGTTCCTCAGGTGCACCGATTTTAGCTGGCACTGCGCATGACCAGTTTGCGTCACGAACCACGTGACCATAGCACGGACACTTCGTTTGAAAAGCCAGACCATACGCTGGCCGTTGTTACATAGAGGGCGAGAAGTGTTGAAAAACATTTTGAATGTGGTACAATATGACAACTGTCAACGGTAACCAACCAAAACTAACACGAAGTGTGTAGAAGATGCAAATATTTAAAAGAAATGCTTCATAAATCTGATTCAATGTCTTGTAACGAGATAATGATTTTGGTATCTGGCTGCTTTTAAAATTCCCGCTAATATTGTGACGCAAACTGGTGTCTGACACTCATTGGCCGAAGTCGGATACGATGTGCAAGAGTCCCCCTTTGGGTGAACAATGGGGATGTGCCCCTAACAGCTAAACTCTTTTTAACCGTTAACGTTTCGTAACTGTTACGCGAAATAACAGTTATTTCGTTTATCCTGTTATTGGCTGTTATCGGTTGAAATGCATAGAACTGCAACCTACTGGGCCTAATTCGAACTACTACAAGTTTTTGTGGCAACCACTTTGTACGATAAGAGCTTCACTGCAGCTAATCATTCATGATTTGCCAGTGTTCAAATTATATTCATTAATACGTAATTCGTCATTATTACACACCATGTGCCACAATAGTTTTATATTTTATTGTATACATTACAACAAGATGTTTGTCCTTTAAATTAAGTCCGTCCAATATGTTAACTTATTTCTGTCTCATTGCTGCTAATGTGAGATCTACTAATATTTCCCTAGGTCCAATAAAATAAAATGAGTTACGGTCAAATAACTCACAGTATAATACTTGATATTCGATAGGCATTAACACTTTAGCTAAAGGTAAGCAAAAACACTGTTTCTCCTCATTATTTTTGGCACTCGTCACTTCACTATGCACAAGTTGCATATTTGAAAGAATATTTGCAATCTGAACCCGAATCACTTTCATTTTAGTAATATTCTATACTCTATACACATTCGCTACACATTATATGAATTACTATTCATTCTTGGCAGTTCATCCAGTCTCGTGCATTATCAGCTGCTTCTCTGTCCAAACATGTTAGGGAAAGTAGTACAAGGAAGCGCCGTAAGGTAGCTGCACAAGCTTTACGGCGCTACCAGCATTAGGGTGCGTTTATGTTGGAGCAGCGACAAACGATGAGAGCAGCGCTACGAGCGAAGCAACGAGAACGTCCACATGTAAACAGATGGAAGTGTTCATGTTGACAGCGCGCTGATCACGGGATCAGCGCTGCGACCCGCGATAAGAGCGAAGAAAACCCTTGGGTAGGTTTTCGCTGCTAGTATCGCGCTGTTCCGCAGTCTTCACAGCTGGCACACTTCAGTGTTTTGCATGTCGAATAACATGAATGCTGAGAAATTGATCACTTGTTTTATTGTTAGGAGTCAATTTTGGGACAAAAGGGACACAAATCGCCGCAATAGCTTCGTTTTAGACAAATTGTGTACCGCAGAAATGAGTACAACACGTAAGTTTTAGAGGTTAGGTTACATTCGTTTTTCACTGAACGACAAGTATACAAATAATTACGGGATAACTGCCATTTTTATTGTTATATTGTGTTGTGCAAAACTAATTGTTAACTTAGATAAAAGACATAATCATCTGCCAGTGATGTTTTATTCTGAATCATTTTTTTGTATTGCAAACCCTCAGAAGTTTTGTTCACTTTGTTTGCCATAATAAACCAATTTCATCTGTTAATGAATTTGTAAATTGCATCCACACCTTGTAAAACTATAGAAAATAATTTATTGTAGTTGTGAGATATTGACCCAGAATGATTGAGATGATTAACACAATGTGGGTGCAATTCAAGGAAGTATAATTTATAACAGAAATTTTAAAATGAAACAAATGAACTTATTTTTAATTTTATTAGTTTAATTAAATGATTGGATGTTTTATCAGTGAATAACTATCACTGAAGAACAATATGAATAAAATGAAATGCCAGAAACAGAATATTTTTTTTATTTTTAAACTAGAAAATTTATTGAAAAAGAATTATCTAAATTATTGCTTTTGATAGTACATGTATCTCATTTCCTAGAACTACATTTCGAAGGGATGAAAATTGAATGTTTGAAATTAATTCAAAATTGAAGTGATTGAGATCACTAATCCCAAGCCACAATTTGGCAAAATATTGAGATGGAACACTACAAAGCCGTCAGCCTTCCGTTTTGTCATAGTTTAAGATTTAAGAAACAGTTTTAAATAAAACAAATATGCCATTTACCTTTATCACTTCCCTTATAATATATTTTCCTTGAATTCAGAGTAGTTTTTACTTCAGAATACAAAATCATTTATTTACATTGGTCTTTGCAAAACTCAATCATTTTAGAAGATATCCTTTGTATCCTTGGATAATATTTCATGAAAAACTTACAAAATTTTGGGAGAGAGTGATATGTTCAGTCAACATGAACAGAGGACACCTAAAATATTAATCATATGGAAATGTTTTTAACACTAGATGGTTTATTGTACATGTAATCTTCTAGACTTTACATTCAGTTAAGATTGGTAGAACTAACAGCAAAATTATTGTCTTAGACAATATTAAAATGAGAAGAATCCTTTCTTATTTTAAGACAATAACAATGATTTTGAAGATGTTTTAATTTTTCATATTTACTCCATGATATATATTGCACAACAGATATTTTTCTTATATTACAGAATAAACAACCATAAAAAATACTACTTCAAATTAATTATTATCTCCTTTTAAATACTGAAAATGTACCAATCTGAAAACTGTTTTATAAAATGAAACTTGACAGACTAATAAAATATTAGAAAGACTATGAATAATAGAAATTGGCAGAATGGGAGACCACTGCACACATTTGAAATTTTCTGTACATAGTCACTTTTCTTCACACAATTTCACACTTGTCTTCACTGTTTTTATTTTTCATACAACCTGGCATAAAATACTGTTATGTTTGTGAGATTCACATAGGCATATAGTACACAATACATTTCCTTTCCTCCTTAGAAGACACAATTCCATAATTTTTTCTTAAACACTCATTCACATACAACCAGATTTCTTTCAAGAGACTAGGCATCTTCTCTCTGTAAAGAAAAGGACAGGCCATTGAGTTCCTCAAATGAAATCAATCACTAACCTCAATACTAAATGGTATATTATAATTATAACCCTGCTGGAAATATACATCTGTTTCTCTTTAACAGTCAATGTAAATATGTTTATATGTATGACACTTAATTTTCCATAAACACTAATGTGCATTAACACTCATGACCACTGCGGCACCAGACCACCAGCCTCTCGGAAGCTGGAGGGAGGAGACAGTTGCACGAGACTGTGGACTAGCCGTTCGCACGCTCGGTGCTCCGCGATAAACGATTTGTCATGAGCGCCCGCTGCAAGAACAACCCCGGCCAGAGCTTGCCCGGGGCGGGCGGGGCGGGGCGGGGCGGGGCGGGGCGGGGCGGGGCGGAGGGGGCGCGCCGACCCGGAAGGACAATGGAACGAGTGGCTCGGAAGAAGTGGGGTGAGGACGGCGGCGGTCATCCTGTCGTCCCCGCCCGCCAGCCCGACGACCAGCATCCTCCCGACCATCGCAATTCTGCAATCGGAAACAGACGGACGCAAAACTGTCTTTATCTGCCATTGCGCGCGTTTTTTGTTTGTTTTTTTCACATGCGGTTGCTTAATAAAGGATTTTATCTGCCTGCCGTCAACATATGGGTACTAAAGGTGTCTCAGAATAAATGTTACAAACGTCTAGGGCATGAAGATGATCCCTTTTTGTCAAAGAACATATGGTGCGAAATTTCTTCTAAAGTAACACGTGATATTAGCCCTGGGCATCATGCAAATACTGCGTTGAACAAGTAAACGAAATAACTTTCCGTTAGTGACCCCTCAAACGCCAAGGAGTAATGAATTGCCCACAAATCAGGGACAAATATCACATGTGTAACTTCGTCAGAAATTCATAACATTTATTCTTAGGGCCGGTTGCACGAACTCGGAATAAAGCCGAGATAAATTTTATTCCATGGATAAAGGAAAAACCGGTTGTACGAAGTTCGAATAGTGCTTATTCACGGAATAAACTGATGATAAACTATTTCACTGTTTTTGCGGAGATATTCATTGAATAACGTGAAATAACCTCAAAAGTGGAAGCAGCAGTGAGAACGTATACGCTACTATTTGTATTAGCTGTATAGCATTCTGTAGCAATGGAGTTTTCGGATAGCGATGATGAATTCTTGTTTCGGGTGTATTTGTCTTCGCGAAAACGAAGATGATTTCGTCCCAGGCCCGATTTATTGAACGAATACGATGATGACGAGTTTGAGATTTCGTCTATCCAAATCCACAGCGCTAGCCTCTTGAGGTTGTCTCGAATAAATGTTACAAACATCACAGGCATGTAGAGACACGAAGATGATCACCTTTTGCCAATGCATATATGGTGGGATATCTCATAGAACGAAGTAACTTGTTGACATTTTTCCTAAATTGGGATGCAAATCATCGTACTATGGTGTTCGGTAGGTACAGGAAAAATCTTTGTCTACGGCAGTATGTGTCCTACGATCAACGCACGATAAGGTGCCTATCAATTAAGAGTGAACATCACATGTGTAGCTTCGTTATACGATATTTCTCACATCTTCGTTGTCAAAAAGTTATCTTCGACCTCCTATAAGCCCTACAAGTTTGTAATATTTATTCTAAGGCATTCAGTATATTATGAATCCAATTGGTACTAATCATTGGCAGCTCGGACACTTAAGGTTGGTGGTTCAGACAAAAATACAAATATGAGAACCGATCCAAACGTCTCCAACAATAAATAAAACCTCGAATCATTGTCGTATCATGTAGAGGAATTTTACCAGGGGAGACATAGGTGTCTTCCAACATTATGTCGTCTGCAACCTATTCTGTGGTTGTTATATGAACCATCGACCTTGAGGATACACGGCGCCATTGAAATTAATATTAAACAATATCTATTGTTCTAGTCCGTTGATAGATGTAATATTAGAAACAAATAGCTTGTGCGTATTTAAGTTTGACCCAGAGTTTCCGCACCGAGTTGCATCCAGCTGTGAAATAGCTATCGCGGTCATATAACATTTCACTTCAACCAGAGCAAAATTCGATTTTATTCCTTCCAGACACTTTAATGTTAGCCAAATAAATAAATAGTGTTTAAAGAATAACTAGTGGTGCAACAGAAAGGCACAGACTTTCTAGTAAAGTTTTCAAATTTCCTTTGTATGGACTGCTGTTTACGATCTTGCCCCATCTTCTTCCCAGCTGTCATCTACCGTGCCCCAAAGTATTTTTTTTTACTTTTTCTCAACTTTTCGGTTTCCTAATAGTACAACCTAAATATTACTTCAAGAATATTAAAGATGAGTAAAACTTCGTCCTAACTTGAAATTTTCATTAAAAAATTTGAAACCATTTTTTAGAAAATAGCGATTAAGTATTGTAAAGGAACAATTTGAAGCTCTTTTTTACAGAAATCTATTGAGATTACAAAAAACTTCAAATGAAGTCATTTAAAGCAGTTTTACTCACAAATGTAATGATGTATACAAATTGATGGAAATGTGCACATTAACAACGTGAGAGATATTTAAAAAAATTACATTTGTGTAATTTTTGAAAAAATAAAAGGGTACACCAAAATTAGCTTTATGTCATATTGAACAGTGCCCTTACCACTATCCGTTGGAAAAGTTTGGAGAAAAAATTTGGAGCCATTTTTGAGAAAATGACGTTTGAGTTGGTCTCTCAAAATGCGGAATTTTGAGCTAATTTTCACTAGAAACTGCTGAGTTTTTTTCGAGAAACCCTATTAGACATTATTTAAAGCAAATGTACTCATAAATATAATAATGTGAAGAAATCGCCTGTAATGTAAATATTACCGACGTGAAAGACAAGACAAAAAAATATTTTTTTGTAATTTATTGTTATTTTTTAAAATTGCAAATATTGCATGCAATTGCACGAAAACTACTAAAAATTTCGAAAAATCTACATGACCTTAATAAAAGAACTATTTGTGAACAACAACTTTTATTTGGAGAAAAATTAATGTCTTCAACTTTATTGTAGTTAGAAGACGCCAAAAATTCAAACTTTTGCAATTTTTAAAATTCAGAATTAAATGTGGTAACTGGACTGTTATCTTGTATTCTACAAAAATTTGGAGCCATTTTTGAAAAAAAATTGAAAGTGTCTGGGGGACTTAACGTAAAGTCACTCCAAATTTTAAAGAATGTTTTCAAACTTTCAAAGCTTCAATTAGAGCCAGATCGACAGGGGTTTCCCCAATTTGGAAAAGATCGTAACAATAGTTTAGGCGCTAGTGTTGTTCACATACATCCGACGGACAGACAAACGGACGGACGTTTTGAAGAAAAAAAGTTTTTTTGGTACCAGGGGAACCCAAAACGTGTATTTCCATTGAAATCCTTGAAAGCGATTTTCCGCAGCAATACATAATTTTCTCTATACTACGTATATACGTATTTATACGAGAAAGTAACTAGAGATGCTACAGAATGGCACAGACTTTCTCGTAATAAAGTTTTCTAATTTCCTTGCTGTGGATTGGCTTTACGATCTTGCCCCACCCTCATTCCAGCTGCCATCTATCGACCCAAAGAACATTTTTCAGAAACGCTCAAAGGTCATTTTCTCAAAAATGGCTCCAAATTGTTTTCTTCAAACTTTTCTCACGGATAGTGGTAATGGCACTGTTTAAAGTTCATTTTTGGTGTATTCTTTTGTTTTTAAATTACACAAATGTATTTTTTTAAATATCTCTCACGCCGTTAATATGCATATTTCCATAGATTTGTATGCATTATTGCATTTGTGAGCGGAAGTGCTTTAAATGTAGTTTTTCGGTATCTCAATAGATTCCTGTGAAAAAGAGCTTCAAATTTTGCATTTACAGTAATGCCTAATGGCTATTTTCTAAAAAACGGTTTCAAATTTTTCAGTGAAAATTTCTATTTAGGACGAGATTTATTTTCTTCTTAAATATTCTTGAAGTAGTAGTTCGTTTCTTCTATTAAAAAACCGAAAAGTTAAGAAAATGTTTAAAAAATGTACTTTGGGACGACGATAGATGGCAGCTGGCCAGAGAATGGAGCAAGACCTTTAAGCCAGTCCGCACCAAGGAAATTAGACAACTGTACTACGAGAAAGTCTGTACCATTCTGTAGCACCTCTAGTTTTTAATGATTTGCATTAATTCCAACCAGAAATTGAGCGGAAACTACTTTTTTTTTTAAATATTGTACACTATCTTTGGAGGAGCTAGCAAGTGATAGATGATAGAGTGTGCAAGTGATAGATTACAATTAACTGTAAATACATAATTAGTCGGTAACTATTACCACGAAATATATTATGAAAGTCGTGTCAAATCTCATGTAGATGTATACCAATTTCTCAACTGATGGTCAAATTCTTTTCGAAAATACCATGGGAATGATGGGTAATAAATTAGATAGAGTTCATAGATTTGAATTTCAGATCCTGTAGAAAGTCAGCATTGCTTTTAATAATTTTAATTTAAGTAATTATAATGTAACATAATTAAATATAAATATTGTTGGGGACATAATAAAGAATACTACTAAATAGTATACTTGTAGTATTAAGTAGTAAAGAATACTAATAAATACTACTTGGAGTGATATAAATACAAGAAAATATAAATACGTGAAAATTGTGATATGATACAAAAATGACAAAAGGCCGAACTATAGTTTCTAAATTAAATTCTGTATTATGAAGCCACAAGATAATAGAAACGAAGACGCAGATATTTAAATTACTAGTTGACAGTTGTATACTATACGGAGCAGAAGTCTGGACTTTAAGCAAACACAGGAAAAGCAGAGTAAATGCGGTAGCAAATGGCTTTTGGAGACGATGCTGCAGGCTTACCCTACAAGATCGAGAAACAAAAAATGTTATGGAATGGACATTAAGAAGAATGTCGGATGAATGACTATCTCGGAGTGTTTGGGAATAGGTTCCATCAAAAAGAATTAAAAGAAGACCTCGCGTAAAATGGAAAGGCCAGATATTTGAATTCACGAATAAAGAAGCGTGGAGGAACAAGAAAATATATGAAAGAACTTGTGATAGACGGTGTAAGCTATTAAGTTTCGCAAGTAGTAACTACGCAAAATCGATGCTTTCACTGCGGCTCAGAAAGGTAGGCATCATGTGCGACATGCAAGCCAAAGGGGTTGCCTATCTCAAGACAAAGACACCGTTAACAACGAACCGTTTCGGATTAACTTCACAAATTGTATACAGACGTTGCGTTCTCAGATCATTTATTTTCCCACTATGAATAAACACTTTCGTTCAAAATTAATATCGTCGCTGGCATCTACATTGCAATTAAAAGTATCACGTTTTGGGTGCTGTTGGCACCCCTTGTCCACCAACTATTGTCTATTTACCTTTCATGTCCTTAAGATTTTACAATCTTTCTTTATCTATTTTATTTAGTCCAAAGTCAGTCAATTACATAAACTTAGTCTAAAGCAATCTGGAGATTTAGGTGTTGAATATTGTGGGCATTTGCATCACAAAATATGGGATAAGAAATGAACATGAACATTAAAATTTGAAACAACTGTTTCAAATGTTGGCACTAGTCAAAATTGTAGCTTAAATACATTTTAATTTAGTAACTAAATATGAATCCTGAAGCAGTTACTCTGGATGGAACAAGCTGTTAGATTGGCTAGTTTAATCTTCACATCTGAATTGTATACAACAGGGATTCCTGAACTTTTTCTTCCATTGACCCCTTTTAAGAGAATTGTTTGGTTCGTCGACCCCCTTATGTTTTCTCTATAATATACAGCATCCATAATCATGACAAAAAGAATTGCACATAAATGATGTAAAGATAACAATTTTGTACACCAATATTCTCGTACATAGTTTCATTTACAATAATTGAAGAGGCTTTCTCTTTTGAGTAGCAGAGCTTGTAATCTTCATTTTAATTGAATGGTTACAAAAATGTTGAGGGCATTTTAAGAACTGTCCATAAAATTTCTCCAGTGTGCATTGCAGGCAATTCTTTCTTGCATGATAAAAAAAATATTGCTGTGATTGCAGTTATAATATTTTAAGTTTTCTGACCATTGTATTTCCTAGGGAAGAACAATGGATACAAGAGAAGAGGGGGCTAATTTGTAATTTATTATTATAGGTTTTCTGCTTTTTATCAGAACTCAATTAATTATGATCATTATTTTTTGGAAATCAATGAGATCTTGATTATACTGATCAGGTACCAGTTCATATTTGGTCATTGATCCCCTTCAATAATTCAGCAACCCCCAGGGGGTCTGTACGGGCCCCGTTGGGAACCCCTGGTGTACATGTTGGCATGGAGAATCTCACAGATAGCTGAACAAAGCTTTAAAACATCTTACATGTAGTCCAAACGCATCCCCAGAGGCACGATCTTTTATCGGAGGGGCAAATTTGAGGTAAGTATTTCTTATACTTATTTATTTAAATATTTAAAATAAGTTTTATAAAAATATAAATTATCTTGTTTACATTCCTTTTTGTCCCTAGAATAAATGCCTTTTTGCCTGCCTATTTTAGGTAAAATAAATCCTTGAACTTCTAGGCTCTAGATACGACATGATTTAGGCACGAAACTGTTTAGTTTGTAAGTAAATAACATTTAAAAGCAAAATATAATTGAAAGATGATTTATTGATACAGGATATTCATAGTAATACTGGACATTTATTCCAGGTGTTTTATAATACTGTATTAAAAGTTCACCAATTTATTACTGTGTAATTAACTCAGCTTAATAAAATTATTGCTCACTTAATTATTATTAAACTTCTTCTCAAAGTACAGAAAAAAGTAAATCTCTTATAATATAAAATTGACGATAGGCAATAATGAAATGTCTAAAAAATATTTTATGACCCAGGGCCAGTTGCCAGGGCAGTTACCTCCCCCCCCCTGACCTGAGGAGGGCACTAAACTTCAAACTTGGTAACTCCCCTCCCAAAATATTCTATATCAGGGGAAAACCATACTTTAACAAATTAAATAAATATAATTTTTATTTAAATCACATTTTTAATAAGAAAGTACTCGTGTAACTTATAGAATTGAACAAATATTCTTATACAGAAAATTATCACAGATTTTTAGAAATAACTGAAAGGTAATGACTTGTAAATCTTTAATTCTAATTCATGGCCACACTTGGCAGATGTTTACAATTATTTTGATATTTCATATTCCCTTTGATATTTCATATTTTATGTATTTATCTAATTTTATGTAAGATATTATTTAATTAGGTAATATCAAAATAATTCAAAGCATTTAATTTTTTATTACATCAAATTTGAATATAATATTAATTTGAGAAAAAATGTATATTCTTTGAAATGATTAAAGAATATTACACATTAGTAGTTGAAATATTACACAGATTATCTGTACCAAGTTAAGCAAAGATACAGCAAATTAGTCTCTCGACCCAATATAAGCAAATGATAAATTAAAACAAAGACTTTTCAAATGCTCAACATTTTTCAAAGTGCTACTGCTCACTTTGTTACATTATTACTTTCTCACAAACTGTTTACACAGTAGAGAGAAAGTATTGTAATGCTTTGGGGGCAAAAGTTCAATTTTTCAACAGAAAAACACTTGCTGAGCTCTAGTAACGAAAAAGTGGATAAATGGTTGAGGTCCAATTGAAGCAGGAAAAGAAATCAAATGAGAAGGTTTCAGTCATGGAGAATAACTGTTCAATAGTCTAAAGACTTTCAATATATTTAATTAAGACAAATAATTCTTTCATACAAAAACATGTAGGAACCAATCGTCAGAAGCATATAACACTAAAAAGCTACACTAGAAAATGTAAGAAAATAACATTAGGTTAATAATTCTCTGTTTCAGAATAAGAATTTATCCACTCCTGCAGCTCAGAAACTGCAGCCCATATAGCAAATCACACAGAAAGTAATTTCAACCCACAGATAAGGAGTAGGACAGAGGTAATACTAGGGTGTGGGAAAGAGATGGTACATGGGGAAAAAAGTGATAGGTGGGAAAGGAGTGAGAGGAGGTGGGAAAGAGAGAATGGAGTGGGAAGAGTATTGTAGGGCATGGGAAGGTGGTGGTAGAGGGTGGGAAGGAGGTGGTAGGTAATCAGGAAAATACAAGCGTAATCGTCTCTTCATTAAAGATGATATTTTGTCATCCAAAACATCTTTCATAATCCTTAAATTATGTTCTCTACAATAAAATTTCAAAGTTTCTTTTTCAGAGAACATTTGAACGAAAATGCAACAAAAAACACTTGTGATTGAAAGCACCAACACCTATTGCATTTTGGAAGCTTGCAAGTAATCCCGAATTTGAATTGCAGATGGTCTCGCATCAGGCTCTGCTTCACAGCACCAATTGAAAACATGAATGACATCATCATACACAGAGCTTAACCCAGAAGGAAGTTCTGGCCGAGTTCCTACAACAAAATAAATTGTTAAAGCCCACTACTTGCTGGGCAAGTAAAAAAGAGTAAATGCAGGAGAATCCAAAGTTTCAGGGATTTGCCCGTATACTGCAGTTTTTATAGAGCTGTTGGACCAAATAGACTCCTTTGAAACACTACTGCAGATGATGGCATGGTTTTCCCCCCCATCTTTCTCAGCCATGCTGCTGATGTCGCATGTTCGCTACCATATCAAGCAGTGCTGCAGATGAAGCGACTCTAGTGGCATGACCAAGAAAGACGCGAAAAACCGTGCCCAAATGCCACTGTGGTGACGGGCCTCAAGTAGCCTTGAGAGGCAGCTCTGTAAAAACTGCAGCACAGCCACTACTGCTAGTTGTAAAAATAATAATGATAATCATAATCATAATAAGAATGATAACAATGATCATGATAATAACAACAACAACAACAATAATAATAATAATAATAATAATAATAATAATAATAATAATAATAATAATAATAATAATAATAGTCACAATAACAATAATAACAATAACAATAATACAATAATTTTAATAATATGTGTAATGTTTAAAATCATAAATATAGATCTAAACCTTTTAAGAGGGAGAAAAACCTAATGCCCAGATACAAAATATAACAAACTATCTCAATATTCATTCTGTGTGTTCAGGGAAACTAGATGAAACACCAACAGATGGAAGTCACTGACATGTTTTTGCTAACTAGCATGACCCTATATCCACATCCGTCATCAAATATTGAATTATTCATAAATATCATTGCACACAAACAGGTAAAATATCACTAACTTGCATAAGCAACATAAATCAGAAACAAATTAGTGCTTCCAAAGCTTGACTTTCTCGTGTTATTTGAAAGTTACTTAATTTACATTACTAATTTCTAATGTACACAGAAATTGAAAGAAAACTACATGTCTTCAGCCATATAATAGGTGTCTTTGGTTTTATTAAATACCCAGAAAACCAAATCTAATGTTGCTAAACTCACTTTGTTGGTACGGTTATTCATCTTACAACTATGAATGGTAAAAGAATGGAGAAGAGACTGAAGTTCAAGAAAATGTGAACATTGTTCTTCTCCCCCAAACTTCATCCTTAGTTTTTACTGTTCTTTGAGAAAAATAAATGAAATGAAATCAAAACTCCTGAAAAATACAAAAATAAAGAAACCAGTTCTATTCTAACAAAAAAATACAAATATTTGATTTTGTTATTCCACCTATTCTCATTCTGTGCACACCAATTGACCTCTCATAGACATCATACCACTGCTTCTGACAACTGGCATCATGGCTCTGTGGAAGAGGCTGTCTGTCATTAAATATTTGCTATTCACAGGTGGGGTTATAGAAGAGCAACTTTCTTTGATTTTCTTGGTATGTAAATAACTGGTGTACTGTGTATCTATATGTACTACGTTATTGCAGAATTCATGTAGACTATCATGTTAAATATTTAATTTATGATAGTGTTATTTACATGAGAGTATTTTAACTGGTGTTCATGAAGGATGTGCAGACTACTTTTTGGAAAACGATTTAGTGTTGTTTTGTTCAGCAGCATGTTTGTTGCTGAATGCCACTAGTATTACACTACAAAAACCTGCAAAAGGGTTTCCAAACTGCAAGAATGTTTGCCCATGATGGAACTCTCATACTTAGATTTATCACTGAACTTAGCCACAATTCCAAATGATACAGTTGGCATTCTAACGTTCCCAGTGCTTTAGTAAGAAAGTTGAAAATGTACAATTTTTGAAAATGCACTGATTTTAATGACAATTGGATGAGTTCAAGTAAATTTTTTTTTAAATAGTTAGCAGTTTTGAGAAAATCTTGTTTACATAATTTTTAAGGTTTCATTACTTAACTAAAAATGATGCTAAAACTACTCATATTTTTTAAAAAAAAATGAACATAAATATCTAATTTTGAAGAACAGATTTCATAAAGGAAAAAAAAAGAAAAAAAGGAAAAAAAAACCTCGATAGTGTAGTCGCAGGAAAATTCTGAAAAAATGATGAAATTTTTGAAATTTGAGTTCAATGAAAATCATCCGTGTATCATATTAATAAGCATACTTGTTCCATCTGAGAAAAAACTAATCAAGGCTTAATGTAAAGAACCACCCAAAATCAAACCATACATTTCACATTTACAGGGCATCAAGTTCAGAGAGATTGATCATGAAATATCAATTTTGGAGAACTTTCAATAAACAGTTCAGACACTAGTATTGTTCCCAAAAGGTCAGAGAGACATTTTGCAGTAAACCAATTTATAGGTATTAACCCATTAAGTCCCAACATTGTGCTACTGCAGTGTTTGATATATCTATTTTTTTAGACAGAATGATTCAATATAAATTTGTTCTGTATCACTACTGCACTAAAAAAATGCTTTTGGATCAGTTTTTGCACTTTTCATTCATATCTGAACTTAAACTTGGCTTCATTAAATTTGAAACTTTGAGATAATGTAATGGATTGTGCTAGCAGAATTCACTTTTTAGTTTAATTATAACACAATACTTTTTTCACTGTATATTACTCAACGAACTTCCTTGAACCTTCTTTTATTGTTTTATACTATTTATTATGCAGATTAATCCTTACATAGCGTATTATTGATAATTTACAATAACGTTGCATTTAAGCAACGTTGAGATTAGTGAATATATGGTCTGAACATGAGAGAACAAATGCAATTGGAATGTAATTATTGAGGAAGAGAGATGTAACTAGTGTTTCATATTTCTGTTCCTGATATAATTATCTCAATCGTCTTATCCTACATTGTTGCATCACTGTATAAACAATGATTCAGCTGTAATTATTAATCTTCTATGTACCTCATGTGATTCCCGAATGATAGATGAAAATAAAGGCCTCTATCAACTGTTGAACGTATTTCAGTATTGGAGAAAGATGACCTTATTACTGCAAATATGATGATGCTGTGCACATTCCTCCTATTGTTGACGAAAAGACATGTAAGGAAAATATAACTGATCTGGAGGAAAATGAAGTAGAAGAAGAGAAATTGATTGACTGAGCATGTCACCTCATGGAAAATATACAATATTGCAAATGTAGAAAAGATGTCACAACTATAATTTTGCTGTTACTTACATATGACTCTAATGAAATTTGAAGGCCGTGCAAAAAGAAGTGAATGCAATAACGAGTCAATGAATATAAAGGAGACTGAAAAACGGACCCATTTTGGTTGACCCACAAACACTTTCCTACCTAAATAAGTACTTTTTGATGATTTACGGATACCAACATTGGTGTTTCAGGGCATCACTTTGTGTCACTGCAGTGCCTCTGACCGGGGCCCCAGGGTATGAGTCGCGACAATGGTAGGGTTTTCAACACTAGCTACATAGCTAGATCAAGTTCAGCCACCATCTGGAGAAAAAATTTCAGATGAGCTACCCAATCAATAATTTTTCTTTGTTTCTCTGATCAACACTGAGCAAATGCCAAAGCAGTACCCTAATAAACAGGTCACAGAACGGAGTCATTCCTTCCTCATCTTTGACCTATCCTAACCTGTTCCTCGCACACACTTTTATTTACTTGCACTACATTATCACACTTATCGAGAGACTGGTCAGGAGCTTAGAGCTGAACCCAGCTGAGGCTGTGAGAGATACCCAGTTAGGGAAAACCCCGCAAGTCTACAGGTAGGTCGGTGTCACATATCACAATCCAACAGGAAAATCACCACCACCTCCTGCCATAAAAACATGCTCAACATGTACAGGACTAATGAACTCAGCAATTGACATGCCTGGAATGATCAATAATCCATCAATCATAATGTAGAAATATGTGATTATAAAGAGAGAAACCATAGTTACGAGGCAGGAAAATTGTGCAAAAGAACTACAATTTACAAATGCAAATATGCAATATTCATCTCCATTCAAACTGTTTTCAGTCGTCTCATGCCAGGCTGAATTGATACATCCTATTGTCCCAAAATTGCATATACACATTTTCTTGTTCATTGACTATTAGTTTAAAAAATTTGTAAATGAGTTTTTAATCCTTTCTAATAAAGATTAATATATGCAATATTTGTAAACACAAAATATTTGAGTAAATACAAAATATTATTAAAAAAATATTATTTCAATGCTCGGTCCTTAATGGGATAAAGACCCACAAAACGTTGATTTTGACACTACAATGCATTAGAAGAAGAAATTTACAAAGAGCAAAAATTCTTCCCTTTTTCAGTATCAGGGACTCACAATTCAAGATTTCGGTCAAAAAATCACCACTTTTCACTGCAGCCATTATGAACAGCATACAGCAATACACAGCATGGAAGTATATAGTGTGTGAGAGAGTAAAAATTGCAACTCACCAAATGCACCAAAGAAACTTTCATCAAAAATAGAGCCATCATTGCCAGATGGGTCTTCCGGAATTTCTTCTGGAGTGTGAGGGGGTTTGACAGCTAGCATTTCCCATAAAATTAAGCCATAAGAAAATATATCTGCTTTTGTAGTAACACCTACTCCATCATTTTCTAACACTTCTGGAGCACTCCAACTCTCAGTTCCAACATAATACTGGTCAGGGAGTGCCACACCTTTGGTATTCACATGTAGTATCACACCAAAGTCGCATAATTTAAGCAATTCTGTCACCTGAGAAATTATAACAAATATATTTTAAGACCATTAAATATTCTTTCAACTATTTGCATTCACATCTCTCATATTGGTAAATGTTCTTGCAAATTATCTTATGATTAGCAAGTTATTTTCAATCAATTTAATATTTCTTTAATTGGATAAATGTTTGTATTATTTTGAACATTAATTTATACCTACTTCAGAATCAATCTCTTCCCAAAATTTGTATTTACTCTTGTACCTCAAATTTATTTCAAATTACATTTATGCACAGCTGTTTACTTCAATAATTTAAGCACTAGCAATTAACAGAAAATCTCTCAACAATACTTTTATTGATGCCTTATTATTTTAACCTTAGAATACTTCTGCAATTCTCCCATTCTTATTACCAGTACATACTACATCTATTACACAGTTCTGAATATTGATAACTTCAGCCAATTAATTATGATTTTCAGTCTAAAATCTCACTGTTGTGATGAATGTTTAATACATTGTTTTAGAAAGGCATGTTATGAAAACACACAGGAAATTATTTAACAAAAATATTAATGGAAACTGAAAGAACTCCAAGCACATTTGTAGCTGGTGATTACAATTAATTTTTTAAAGTAAACACAAAACAAATTGTAAGGGGAAAAAAATGTTTAAATCATGCTAAACTGTAAAGATAAGATTTTGCAAGAAGTTTATTTTTGCATTTTCATTCAACTCATTCAATTCACTGCTGTTAAAATGATGAGAGATAAGAGGTAGTCGTAACATTTGAGAGTATTTGCACCCTCAAATGCTAAAAAATCACAATCAATCTTCTGCACATGCGTTAATTCAACTTTCGATGCACTTGTGAACCTCTGTGCATGTGCAGAAGATCGAGATTTAAGTGGATTGCTGCCCGCATGCCAAAACTCTCTATTACGCTATAACATTTTTTTGTTTTTTTCTTTGCCCTATACTAGTTGCCAACTGATAAGTTATTGTAACTGTGTTGTTCACACAACTTTGCTAACTGTATGCCTGGAAACTTAGGATTGCTACTTTTCTTACCACATAAAATATTGAAATTGCACTTTACAACTACATATGATAGTCGAGAAAATATGAACATGTGTTGCTAGCCATTTATCTGTCAACATGCCCACATTTAGTGTTAGGAACCCAAGATTTCAGGAGAGGAAGAAAAATGTATCTCAGTCTGATCAACTCAAATCAGTACTGATTCACAGCACCTGTATCATTTTCTGCAACCAGGTTGGAAAAAGCATGATTAAAAAAGGTTGATATTTTGGAAGTACGCTTGTTTTGTGGGGACTTCTATTGAGGAATATTTATTTTTTAACACTAGATCTATGGCTGGAAAAATCATGATTTAAAAAAAAAAATTAATAAAAATGTTTAAATTGTATTAGATGTTTTTACTTTAAACCAAAATCTTTCAGTGATTTATTTATCCTTGATTATTTTAAAAAGCAGAAAAAAGTTTACAATCTAAGTTTTTTTAAACTTGATGTTTTATTAAACTTGAATACAGCATACTGTACTGTATGTACTGTGATACTGGGAGGGATCTGTCCCATTCCCCCAACTCCCCTGCGCTTTACGCTTCGCATACTGGGAGGGGATCTGTCCGACCCCTCCCAACCTCTGCGCTTTTAAGCTTCTGCATACTGGGAGGATCTGTCCGAATTCCCCAACCCCAGCGCTTTAAGCTTCGCATACTGGGAGGGGTTCTGGCCGAATTCCACCCCCCCCCGCGCGCGAGAAATTCTAAGCATCGATTGGGAGGGGTTCTATTCCTGCCCCCCGACCCCCGTTCGCGACAAATAATATAATTTCTGTAATAAAACCCACCAGATTGGATTCGAACCCGAATTGCTTCCGTTCACTGTTCTAGCTCCTTGACCACTAGACCAACAGAGCTATCGAGCAGCCGCCCGTAATGAACCTACTTCTATTACATTCAGATATTCCGCTGATTATTACACTGTATAAAAATCGGCATGAACAGGATTTGAACACGGTACTCGTATGGTTCTAGTCTCGCCTGTAAACTATCTGACCACGAGAACTCGCGTACTGCTGGCCACTACAACGAAAGAATATTAATGTCATCCAGCCAGCCGCGCAGTACGGCACGGCATACAAAAATGCGGCTCAGACAGGACCTCCGAACCCGACATCCTATTCAAAACCAGCGCTACACTGTTAACTACTAGACCACGAGCCCAGCAGACAGCGCAGATAAGAATACACCTATATTAATTGCTCACGTTTGTTGTGTGATTATGTACTGCGTAAAAACAGAACGACGAGAGTAGCGGAATCGAACCCACTAAATTTACATTCGGTGTACTAGTGCGTTTAACCACTCGACTCGAGAATCGCACTGGGTCCATGAATTTTAATGTTTATTAAGTATAATGAGGATTGCTGGCGCATAGGATCAGTAGAAACCAAGGTAACTTCACTAATGTTGGAGATTTTTCGGACATTGAGCCAACCGTCGAAATAGCTGAGATGGTTAAAACACCAACCACTTGGACATCTACAACAGAAGCCCGATAGGTTCAAATCCTGCTGTAATGATCAAATGCCAATAAGGATATAAGGTATGTATAAAACGTAAGAATGAAACTGTGTGTGTGTGTGTGTGTGTGTGTGAGCATAGATGTAAAAACCGATAACAGGCTAAATATGGGTATTGATAAATATATGAATTGTATGTGTAACCAATGTCATAATAATCCATTCCCGAACTCACTTCCTAGAATAGAAAAAAAGATATTGATTAATAAACGAATCCTACCCAAAAGCAAAATCATAACGAAATAGAGGAAAATATAGATACTAATGAACGAGTAAATTGGAGACATATAGAATGCCATGTGACAAACTCCAAAATGAAAAATTGAGACTGCAACTTTGAATGTGTGCGACATTAGTGAAATTTCACGTAGAATATGAAAAATCTCTTCACCTCCTTAACATGCCAGAACTTTGAACTTTTTCTTCAAGAACTTGTATTTAGACATTTTTAAATTGGGTATTTTAGAATTTAGTGCTCGACTTTAAATATTTTTGGAACTCTAAATATTAATCCTTATGTAGACAAACTATATTTATACAGGATTCATAACAGGTTTTCTCATTCACGTAACAATTGTATATTCAACAGAAGAGAAAGACACATACCTTATTTCTTTCAGGTTAAGATACAAATGAAGATAAACATTTAGCAATCGTTATTATCGAGTATCGCGTATATAGGATTAAACAAGCAACGCAACGGATTTTAATCCATTTCTATGTGCCCTGGTGTAAACAGAGTTACGCGGGCAAGGAAAATCACGAAACGGGAATAATCAAATTGCGAAAAATTCGAAAGTCCGTGTCACACAACTGTTCACCTTATTCAACAGCAAGAGGTTTAAAAGTTTTAAAAAATATTATGCAACAGAGCATTGATTATCAAAGTACAAAGCAAACCTAATCCTGCTATTTACTGATGATTTACTAATGATACTTAATGATATGATTGACTAAAGATGATTTACTGATGATAGATGATTTTCTCCCCATACGTCAAGCAGTTTTTACTAAATAAATAAATACTGCACTATAAATAGATTTATTACATGGGAGTTTTTTCGTTTTATTTCTCACTTTCAAAATTCAAAATTTATTGCTTGTTTATCCTTGAAAATAGATTTTACTACATGGGAGTTTTTTTTCTCCCTTTCAAAATTCAAAATTTTAGTAGTATATGACAGTGTAGGGATCACAGAATTTTGAAAATGTGCACACAATTCACTTTTCCCCATAGCACGTCATACGCAGTTTTTAACTGTTTTACGTTAAATAAATAAATAAATAAATAAATCTGTCCATTTTTATTTCGTTAATAGCATAGGAATGTGGTATAAGGGCATGACTGCCAGTGTACTAAATGTTTAACGTAAATTTTATAATACAATAAAGCCTAAAATGTGTCGGCGATGTAGGGATTAGGAAGCGACAACTTGCATTAAAACTGAAAATGAGCCGCATCTCAACTTCGGTTGGAAATATCGAACTTGAAAAAATGTTTACGTTTTAATAATCAAATAAACACAAAGACCATCTGTTTTATTCTATGAATAACGTACCAAAATTACATTTTATAAATAGTTTGTTCCGTTTCCATCCCCTCTTTTCATATAACATTTTTTAAGAGGTGCATTTAACAATAGGTTAAATTTTCAGGATAGGATTTTCTACTTTTACACGACTAACATCAAAATATCCGCATGGCATTTTATTTTTTTCTCAGATTTTATACAAGCTCACCTATCCGGCAATTACTACGAATATTATCTGCTTATATACAACATACTGAATTGTGTAGCTGCAGTGTTGGAAACTTTTATACAAGGAATCAAGCACCGCTTCACGCCTTAGGCATAAGGTTCCACTCGGCTACCGATCCTGTAGACCTGTTGAAACGAAACTAATTTCAGCGTCTGAAACAAATTGTCAATTAATTAATTAACGTAATATATAATATATTATAATTTATTAATAATTATATTATAATATATAATATTAAACGTTAATTAATGTTTAACTATTGACAAATTAAATTAATTTTGAATGTAATGTAATAATACACTAAGATGGGAGAAATTCAGCAATCTATCAAAAAGTATTAGCGAGTAGACGCTTAAGGATCATGTGTTTACATTTAACACGATTTGGTCTCTTTTAATACGCTGCAATTTTAAACCCGGAGGTACATCTCTCTATCTTGCGAGGCATGTTAGAAATAGACACTAATAGCACTCTACCAACAGACACGAATACCACCACCTTCATTGACGTTGAATCCTACCATTGCCTGCCTATTTATTTGCGTAAATCTGTAGTACCGGTCGTACTGACTTACTTAACGGTGGAACATTTTCTTCGGGCGTAATACTGATATTTATAGGTACAACACTCGACGGGCAGAAACTGCGTTCATCAAGTGTCAGTATCAACAGCTCACTACAAGAAATCCACATACAATTCGTGAACGTTACTTCACAAGGCATTACCAGATGAAATTAAGCAATTAAAATTGGTACACGAATTTAAGTTAAAAGTAAAATATTTTCTGCTGCATAACTGTTTCTATACAATTGGAGACTATACTGTTTGTCAAAAAGAAAAATGTTTACTATAATAAGACAATGATATAGCATAATGATTTTGTTAACATTCGTCTTTATCTGTTTTAAAAGACTTTATATGCCTGTAACAAATAATACTTCAGCCTGGGTCAATGCCTCTATCTCGATCGGGTTTTTGTCCAGTTTCCCTGATCCATTGAGCAAATGTTGATATGCTTCGACGTAAATGTAGCTCACTATACATTTTGTTGGCTTTCCTTTGCTTGTAGTGGTAGTTGAGCTTAGGGTGAGTTTCTATTTTGTTAGCAATACAGAAAAATCAAATCTATTCGTTTACCGTTACAAATAAGTTTTCTATAATTCGGCAACGAAAATATCTAGTTTTTGAAATGTTAATCTCTCGGTTTTTAAAATTTATTATTATTATTACTATTTTATCTAACAATTATGTTAAATCGTTAAAGGATTCTGAAACAAAAGCGTGCGCAGATGATTTTTCTTCCCATACGTCAGTGATATGCAGTTTTTGACTAAATAAATTAAAAACATATGAAAATTAATTTTTCGTGCCCAGAGGGGATTCATTTTAGGCCACATGGTTTATAAAATTGACAACCTGATGCGTCGCCAAGTGCAGTTTCTTTATAAGAAAACAAATTTTCACTGACACAAGTAAAACATTTTTCAATACATTCCAATGTAATACAATTATATTCAATTAAACTGATATTTCGGCCTTTTAGAACTTCCAAAAGAAAACGAGAAACACACACACACATGTCACACACACACACACACACACACAGTGGGAGAAACACAAACACCCACAGAGGCAGACACACGCGCTCTAAGCACGTAGAAATATTGCTATTATTGGAGCATGCTGGAGGAAAACAATAACAAGACGTGCTACACAATTGCACCTACTAATTTCGTAGCAAAGGATTCACCCCAATACGGTAGTGAACTATGCAACCAACCCAAATCGATCATTTCGCTACTAATAATAAAACACAAAAAGACGTAAATTCACGAAAAATTAACTTCCAAGGGACGCGCACAGAGAGGGAAACGCACACGCGCACAGAGAGGGAACGCACACGCGCACAAAAGAGGGAAACGCACGCGCACAAAGAGGGAAATGCCCACGCGCACAAAGAGGAAATGCCTACGCGCACAGAGAGGGAAACGCACACGCGCACAGAGAGGGACACGCACACGCGCACAGAGAGGGAAACGCACACGCGCACAGAGAGGGAAACGCACACGCGCCAGAGAGGGAAACGCACACGCGCACAAAGAGGAAACGCCCACGCACAGAGAGGGAATGCACACGCGCACAGAGAGGGAAACGCACACGCGCACAGAGAGGGAACGCACACGCGCACAGAGAGGAAACGCACACGCGCACAGGAGAGGAAATGCCCACGCGCAACAGAGTGAAATCACACGCGCACAGAGAGGGAAACCCACACGCGCACAGGAGAGGAAACGCCCACGCGCACAGAGGAAAACGCCCACGCGCACAGAGAGGGAAACGCCCACGCGCACAGAGAGGGAAACGCACACGCGCACAGAGAGGGAAACGCACACGCGCCCAGAGAGGGAAACGCACACGCGCACAGAGAGGGAAACGCACACGCGCACAGAGAGGGAAACACACACGCGCACAGAGAGGGAAACGCACACGCGCACAGAGGGAATCGCCCACGCGCACAGAGAGGAAACGCCACGCGCACAGAGGGGAAACGCACACGCGCACAGAGAGGGAAACACACACGCGCACAGAGAGGGAAACGCACACGCGCACAGAGAGGGAATCGCCCACGCGCACAGAGAGGGAAACGCCCACGCGCACAGAGAGGGAAACGCCCACGCGCACAGAGAGGGAAACGCCCACGCGCACAGAGCGGGAAACGCCCACGCGCACAGAGAGGGAAACGCCCACGCGCACAGAGAGGGAAACGCACACGCGCACAGTAGAGGGAAACGCCCACGCGCACAGAGAGGAAACGCCCACGCGCACAGAGAAACACCCACGCGCACAGAGAGGGAACGCCCACGCGCAATAGAGAGGGAAACGCCCACGTGCGCACAGAGAGGGAAAACGCCCACGCGCACAGAGAGGGAAACGCACACGCACAGAGAGGGAAACGCCCACGCGCAACAGAGAGGGAAACGCCCACGCGCACAGAGGGAATCGCCCACGCGCACAGAGGGAAACGCCCACGCGCACAGAGAGGAAACGCACACGCGCACAGAGAGTAAAACACATACGCGCACAGAGAGGAAACGCACACGCGCACAGAGAGGGAATCGCCCACGCGCACAGAGGGAAACGCCCACGCGCACAGAGAGGGAAACGCACACGCGCACAGAGGGGAAACACACACGCGCACAGAGGAAACGCCCACGCGCACAGAGGGAAACGCCCACGCGCACAGAGAGGGAAACGCCCACGCGCACAGAGAGGGAAACGCACACGCGCACAGAGAGGGAATCGCACACGCGCACAGAGCGAATCGCACACGTGCACAGAGAGGGGAAACGCACACGTGCACAGAGGAAACGCACACGCGCACAGAGAGGGAAACTCACGCGCACAGAGAGGGACACGCACACGCGCACAGAGAGGGAATCGCACACGCGCACAGAGAGGGAAACGCCCACGCGCACAGAGAAGGAATCGCACACGCGCACAGAGAGGAAAACGCACACGCGCACAGAGAAGGAATCGCACACGCGCACAGAGAGGGAATCGCACACGCGCACAGAGAGCGAATCGCACACGTGCACAGAGAGGGAAACGCACACGCGCACAGAGAAGGAATCGCACACGCGCACAGAGAGGGAAACTCACACGCGCACAGAGAGGGAAACTCACACGCGCACAGAGAGGGAAACCACACGCGCACAGAGAGGGAACCACACGCACAGAGAGGGAAACTCACACGCGCATGAGAGGGAAACCTACACGCGCACAGAGAGGGAAACGCCCACGCGCACAGAGAGGGAAACGCCCACGCGCACAGAGAGGGAAACGCCCGCGCACAGAGAGGGAAACGCCCACGCGCACAGAGAGGGAAACGCCCACGCGCACAGAGAGGGAAACGCCCACGCGCACAGAGAGGGAAACGCCCACGCGCACAGAGAGGGAAACGCCCACGCGCACAGAGAGGGAAACGCCCACGCGCACAGAGAGTGGAACGCCTACGCGACAGAGGGAAACGCACACGCGCACAGAGAGGGGAAACGCACACGCACAGAGAGGGAATTGCACACGCGCACAGAGAGCGAATCGCACACGTGCACAGAGAGGGAAACGCACACGCGCACAGAGAGTTCTACACGCGCACAGAGAGGGAAACTCACACGCGCACAGAGAGGGACGCCACGCACAGAGAGGGAATCGTACACGCGCACAGAGGGAAACGCCTGTACGCGCACAGAGTAGCGAATCGCACACGCGCACTGGAGAGGAAACGCCCACGCGCACAGAGAGGGACACGCACACGCGCACACAGAGAGGGAAACGCCCACGCGCACAGAGAGGGAAACGTACACGCGCACAGAGAGAATCGCACACGCGCACAGAGGGAATCGCACGCGCACAAAGAGCGAATCGCACACGTGCACAGAGAGGGAAACGCCCACGCGCACAGAGAAGGAATCGCACACGCGCACAGAGAGGGAAACGCCCACGCGCACAGAGAGGAACACGCACACGCGCACAGAGAGGGAAACGCACACGCGCACAGAGAGGGAATCGCACACGCGCACAGAGGGAATCGTACACGTGCACAGAGGGAAACGCCCACGCGCACAGAAGAAGGATTCACACGCGCACAGAGAGGGGAAACTCACGCGTACAGAGAGGGACACGCACACAGAGAGGGAATCGCACACGCGCACAGAGGGAAACGCCCACGCGCAGAGAGGACACGCACACGCGCACAGAGAGTGGGAAATGCCCACGCGCACAGAGAGGAAACGCACACGCGCACAGAGAGGAATCGCACGCGCACAGAGAGGAATCGCACACGCGCACAGAGCGTAACTGCACACGTGCACAAAGAGGGAATCGCACACGCGCACAGAGAGGGAAACGCCCACGCGCACAGAGAGGGAAACGCCCACGCGCACAGAGAGCGAATCGCACACGCGCACAGAGAGCGAATCGCACACGTGCACAGAGAGAGAATCGCACACGCGCACAGAGAGGGAATCGCACACGCGCACAGAGAGCGAATCGCACACGTGCACAGAGAGGGAATCGCACACGCGCACAGAGAGGAAAACGCCCACGCGCACAGAGGGAAACGCCCACGCGCACAGAGGGAAACGCCCACGCGCACAGAGAGCGAATCGCACACGCGCACAGAGAGGGAATCGCACGTGCACAGAGAGGGAATCGCACGCAGGGAAACGCCCACGCGCACAGAGAGGAAACTCACACGCGCACAGAGAGGGAAACGCCCACGCGCACGGAGAGGGAAACGCCCATGCGCACAGAGAGGGAAACGCCCACGCGCACAGAGAGCGAATCGCACACGCGCACAGAGAGGGAATCGCACACGTGCACAGAGAGGGAATCGCACACGCGCACAGAGAAGGAATCGCACACGCGCACAGAGAGGGAAACGCCCACGCGCACAGAGAGCGAATCGCACACGCGCACAGAGAGGGAATCGCACACGCGCAGGAGGCGGGAATCGCACACGCGCACAGAGAGGGGAATCGCACACTGCGCACAGAGAGGGAATCGCACACGCGCACAGAGAGCTTAATCGCACACGTGCACAGAGGAATCGCACACGTGCACAGAGAGGGAATTCGTACACGCGCACAGAGAGGAAACGCCCACGCGCACAGAGAGGGAAAACGCCAACGCGCACAGAGAGCCGAATCGCACACGCGCACAGAGAGGGAATCGCACACGCGCACAGAGGGAATCGCACACGCGCAGCAGAGAGGGAAAAGCCCACGCGCACAGAGAGGGAATGCCTAATGGGCAGCACAGAGAGCGACCGCACACGCGCACAGAGAGCGAATCGCACATGCACACAGAGAGGGAATCGTACACGCGCACAGAGAGGGAATCGCACACGCGCACAGAGAGCGAATCGCACACGCGCACAGAGAGGGAATCGCACACGCGCACAGAGGAAACGCCCACGCACAGAGGGAAACGCCCACGCGCACAGAGCGAATCGCACACGCGCACAGAGATGAATCGCACACGCGCCCAGAGGGAACGCACACGCGCACAGAGGGAATCGCACACGCGCACAGAGGGGAATCGCACACGCACAGAGAGGGAATCGCACACGCATGAGAGGGAAATGCCCACGCGCACAGAGAAGGAATCGCACACGCGCATGAGGAAACGCCCACGCGCACAGAGAGGAATCGCACACGCGCAGCAGAGAAGGAATCGTACACGCGCAGAAAGCGAAACGCACACGCGCCCAGAGAGGGAAACGCACACGCGCACAGAGAGGAATCACACGCGCCCAGAGAGTGGAAAACGCACACGCGCACAGAGAGGGAAATGCACACGCGCACAGAGAGGGAAACGCTCACGCGCACAGAGGGTAACTGCACACGCGCACAGAGAGCGAATCGCACACGCCCAGGAGAGGAAACGCCCACGCGCACAGAGAGAATCGCCCACGCGCAACAGAGAGCGAATCGCACACGCGCACAGAGAGGGAATCGCACACGCGCCCAGAGAGCGAATCGCACACGCGCACAGAGCGAACCGCACACGCGCCCAGAGGGAAACGCACACGCGCACAGGAGAGGGAATCGCACACGCGCCCAGAGGGAAAACTACCACGCGCACAGAGAGAGAATCGCACACGCGCACAGAGAGCGAAACGCACACGCGCCCAGAGAGGGAAACGCACACGCGCACAGAGAGGGAATCGCACACGCGCACAGAGAGCGAAACGCACACGCGCACAGAGAGCGAAACGCACACGCGCACAGAGAGGGAAACGCCCACGCGCACAGAGAGGGAAACGCCCACGCGCACAGAGAGGGAATGCCTACGCGCACAGAGAGAGCGAATTTCGCACACGCGCACAGAGCGAATCGCACACGCGCCCAGAGAGGGAAATGCACACGCACAGAGAGGGAATCGCACACGCGCCCAGAGGGAAACGCACACGCGCACAGAGAGGGGAATCGCACACGCGTACAGAGCGAAACGCACACGCGCCCAGAGAGGAAATGCACATGCACAGAGGGGAATCGCACACGCGCACAGAGAGCGAAATGCACACGCACAGAGAGCGAAACGCACACGCGCACAGAGAGGAAACGCCCACGCGCACAGAGAGGGAAACGCCTACGCGCACAGAGAGGGAAACGCCCACGCGTACAGAGAGTGAATCGCACACGCACAGAGAGGGACCGCACACGTGCACAGAGAGGGAATCGCACGCGTACAGAGAGGGAAACCTACACGCGCACAGAGTGGGAAACTCACACGCGCACACAGAGAGGGAAACGCCCACGCGCACAGAGAGGAAACGCCCACGCGCACAGAGAGCGAATCGCACACGCGCACAGAGAGTGGGAACGTACACGTGCACAGAGAGGGAATCGCACACGCGCACAGAGAAGGAATCGCACACGCGCACAGAGGGAAATGCCCACGCGCGAGAGCTTAAATCGCACACGCGCACAGAGAGGGAATCGCACACGCGCACAGAGAGGGAATCGCACACGCGCACAGAGAGGGAATCGCACACGCGCAGAGGGAATCGCACACGCGCACAGAGAGCGAATCGCACACGCGCACAGAGAGGGAATCGCACACGCGCACAGAGAGGGAATTGCACACGCGCACAGAGAGGGAAACGCCCACGCGCACAGAGAGGGAAACGCCAACGCGCACAGAGAGCGAATCGCACACGCGCACAGAGAGGGAATCGCACACGCGCACAGAGAGGGAATCGCACACGCGCACAGAGAGGGAATCGCACACGCGCACAGAGAGGGAATCGCACACGCGCACAGAGAGGGAAACTCACACGCGCACAGAGAAGGAATCGCACACGCGTACAGAGAGGGAAACGCCCACGCGCACAGAGAGGGACACGCACACGCGCACAGAGAGGGGAATCGCACACGCGCACAGAGGAATCGCACACGCGCACAGAGGAAACACACGCGGTACAGAGGGGAAACGCCCACGCGCACAGGAGAGGAATCGCACACGCGCACAGAGAGGAATCGCACACGCACAGAGAGGGAATCGCACACGCGCACAGAGAGGGAATCGCACACGCGCAGAGGAATCGCACACGCGCACAGAGAGGGAATCGCACACGCGCACAGAGAGGGAAACGCACACGCGCACAGAGAAGGAATCGCACACGCGTACAGAGAGGGAAACGCCCACGCGCACAGAGAGGGAATCGCACACGCGCACAGAGAGGGAATCGCACACGCGCACAGAGAGGGAATCGCACACGCGCACAGAGAGGGAAACGCCCACGCGCACAGAGAGGGAATCGCACACGCGCACAGAGAGGGAATCGCACACGCGCACAGAGAGGAAACTCACACGCACAGAGAAGGAATCGTAACACGCGTACAGAGAGGGAAACGCCCACGCGCACAGAGAGGGAATCGCACACGCGCACAGAGAAGGAATCACCACGCGCAATAGAGAGGAAACGCCTACGCACAGAGAGGGAATCGCACACGCGCACAGAGAAGGAATCGCACACGCGCACAGAGAGGGAAACGCCCACGCGCACAGAGAGGGAAACGCACACGCGCACAGAGAGGGAATCGCACACGCGCACAGAGAAGGAATCGCACACGCGCACAGAGAGGGAAACGCCCACGCGCACAGAGAGGGAATCGCACACGCGCACAGAGAGGGAATCGCACACGCACAGAGAGAGGAATCGCACACGCGCACAGAGAGGGACCGCACACGCGCACAGAGAGGAACTCACACGCGCACAGAGAAGGAATCGCACACGTACAGAGGAATCGCACACGCGCACAGAGGAAACGCCCACGCGCACAGAGAGGGAATCTCGCACACGCGCACAGAGGGAATCGCACACGCACAGGAGAGGGGAATCGTACACGCGCAAGCAGAGAGGAAACTCATCGCGGTGGAAGAATCGCACACGCGTACAGAGGGCAGCCCACGCGCACAGAGAGGGAATCGCACACGCGCACAGAGAAGGAATCGCACACGCGCACAGAGAGGGAAACGCCCACGCGCACAGAGGCAATCGCACACGCGCACAGAGAAGGAACTGCACACGCGTACAGAGGTAATGCCCACGCGCACAGAAAGAGGGAATCGCACACGCGCACAGAGGAATCGCACACGCGCACAGAGAAGGAATCGCACACGCGCACAGAGAGTGAAACGCCCACGCGCACAGAGGGAACGCACACGCGCACAGAGAGGGAACTCACACGCGCACAGAGGGAAACTACACGCGCACAGAGAGGAACGCCACGCGCACAGAGAGGGAATCGCACACGCGCACAGAGAGGGAAACTCACACGCGCACAGAGAGGGGAAACTCACACGCGCACAGAGAAGGCGAACGTACACGCGTACAGAGAGGGAAACGCCCACGCGCACAGAGAGGGAATCGCACACGCGCACAGAGAGGGAATCGCACACGCGCACAGAGAGGGAATCGCACACGCGCACAGAGAGGGAAACGCCCACGCGCACAGAGAGGGAATCGCACACGCGCACAGAGAGGGGAAATACACACGCGCACAGAGAGGGGAAACACACATGCGCACAGAGAGGGAAACACACGCGCACAGAGAGGGAAACACACGCGCACAGAGAGGGAAACACACACGCGCACAGAGAGGGAATCGCACACGCGCACAGAGAGGGAATCGCACACGCGTACAGAGAGGGAAACGCCCACGCCCCCAGAGAGGGAAACACACACGCCCCCAGAGAGGGAAACACACACGCGCCCAGAGAGGGAAACACACGCGCACAGAGAGGGAAACACACACGCGCACAGAGAGGGAAACACACACGCGCACCGAGGGGGAAAAACACGCGCACAGAGAGGGAAACACACACGCGCACTGACGTTGAAGAGAATGTTGCAGATCTCTTATTCGTTTAATACTCTATTTTTCGAAAATTGCAAAACCAAAAAATGTTTCAATGTGTCTCTACAACTACAATTTTTCAGATACGTATTTATTGCCTTAATAAATTATGTTCATTATAGATCATTTGGAAATAAGTTCATGTACAATTATTAGAAATTTGGGAAGTTTTTTCGTAATTTTGCGTGAATGTAGCCAATTTTTAATTTTGTTTAAACAATTTTTTGCCATAAACGGATTCATGTTTTTCTGGTAAATTTTGTTCGTAACTAGGCTTTATGGCGCTTTTAGAGATTGGTGCAGGTCTCAGGATTTTTCGAAAATTGAATTCAAAAATGTTTCGCCGTTTCCCGCAACTACAATTAAGATATCCTTTTTTTATAATGCAACGTGTTCATGAAAATAGATCTAGAAAATAATGTCATGAAGTTTTTTGAAAACTTGAGTTTTTCGTGTCAAACACCGGCAAATTTCATTTTCTTTAAAACATTTTCCTAAAAACGGCACTTTTTTATTACATTTTTACCTTAAATAACGGGAATGGATGCTTAAGAGAATGGCAGGTATAATGTGTGCCTGGTGATGAAATGCCTTGAATGCTCCGATTTTTTGAAAATTTTAAATATTTAAAGTATTTCACAATCCTACAAGTACAATTATTAAGTGATAAACGAAATGCGTTCATCAAAAGCATCTTTCAAAGAAGGTCATGTTAAATTTTTCAGAATATGAGTTTCTTATGAAATCACAAACTCCAGACATTTTTAATTTTCTTTAAACCATTTTCTGTTAAAAACAGCACAACAATTTTTGTCTACATTTGACTTTATCTAAAAGTAAAGATATTTTAAAAATGGTGGTTTCATGTTAGTTAAAATGCTGATTGTTCATAACTACAAAAACAAAATTTCGAGCCTTTCTACAATTGTATAGATGCCATTTAAAAATTAATTATTCATCAAAACATGTTCTAATAAGGTTATATTGAATGTTTGTACAAATACAGTTTTTTGAGAAATTGTCGTCAAATTAATGTAAGCTCCAAATATCCTGGGCTTCGTGAAGGAAATATGAAGTGATTCCAGGTAATAAAGCTATGCAAGTTAGAATTTGCATAGTATTTCACATTTCTTCGTTCATTTTTACATTCAAGCTTTTGTTATATGTTTACAAGTTAATCTTTTAGAAATTTTTAAAAATTTATTTGAAATATGTAATAAAAAGCTTTAGGAATATCAAATTGAAATGTTAATATACTTCAAGTGGTCGCGAATCTGGAGCTGAATTTCGTTAATTACGTCTCATTGTTGTAACATGATTTAGCTGCATGAAAAGCAGTTATAATTGTCAAATTTGTGGTGATATTCGCTTGAAAATATTTAGTAATCGCACCAAATTATCCACCATTTGTAATGAGTTTTACAAAAAATGATGAAAATTATGGTATTACACAACTGTTACTGAAGGCGGTAAAAGTAGTTACGTTTTAGCTCCACTAGTTTTTTATGATAGCGTGTCCCTTCGTCAATAATATAATCCCAATTGAACTTTCTATTACCCGAGGTCTCATACCGAGCGGTTGATTTTCAGGCGCACGTATTTTAGGAAAAATCCCTTCCATGGAGGTAATTATAATTTTCGTATTTTAGAAAAATTTGAGATAACTGAACTTGCCGTGATAAAATTTTGTTTAACATAATCAATTCAAAAAGACGTAATACAAGCAGGTAAATAGGTTTTAAATGCTTTCCTTCTGTAGTGATCACCCTCAAAAACAGTTTCCTTTCAGCCTCCTCCTCCTCCTCAGGCACCCCGATCGTTCCATCTTGTGCTGCAGACAACTTCCGTCTGGATTTCTAAGTCTAGACTGAAAGGAAAGAAAATTCCAAATCATTCTCCATCTCGACTGTGGCATTTTGTCCTGTTTCCTGATCCAATGAGCAAATGCAGATGGCTCCCTTGTTTTGCTTCTGGACATAAATAATCTCATTTTCAGCACGTCTTCTAGAATTCAGTGGAAATATAATTATTCAATATCGTATCCATGTTGTCGCGGCAGGAAGTATATTCCGAAGGACAACATGGAGGAGCCAAAATTCTATTGCATTTTTATTTGAAAATAGATTTCATTACATGGGAGCTTTTTTTTTTTTATTTTATTTTCATCAATCTCTAAGTAGTATATGACTTAGTGTAGGGATCACAGAATTTTGAAAATGTGCACAAAATTTACTTTTCCCCATAGCACGTCATACGCAGTTTTTAACTGCTTTTTTGACGTAAATAAATAAATAAAATTCAATAGCACATACCGTCCGTCCGCTCTTCCCGCATGACTGGCCAGTCTCGTTCACTTTCTAATCTTCGGAGCATAACAAGAAATCTTGTTGACTGTTTTAGTGGGGGGTGTTGTTACAGAGATTTCCATAGATTTGGGTTATTTTCATTAAATATTTTAATTTTAAAAATTACAGATTTTTTTTCGAACCTGTCTGACTTCGTTTGACTAGGATACTTTTTTTTCAAGTGGTAATCAAAGTGTAAGGAAAAGTTGCTGGTAACTGTAATGGTTATATATCATAATGCAAGACGAGAAAGGGGATGTATGCAGCCAGCTTTCAATTCATATAAGGTCACTAGATGTCACTCGTTGCATGACAGCATAAGAATGCACTCACACATCTCTTATTACATTATAACTATGAATATTACAACATTTTCTGGACACAGAGTTATGTATTCGTGCTATATTGACAAAGATTATCGTGTCGCCATGTTCTAAAACTAGTTCCCAATGATGTGGGATTTCAATGTATCTAATTGTAAGGTGTGGTAGTAATCTTCAGCTCTCATGGAATACAAGTTCCCTAAGGAGATGGAACAAATGCACACAGGTTATTAAAAGAAAGAACATGTTTAAGAAATCAGTAACTGTCCCTTGCTCACGAAGACCTCTGCATTGACAAACTCTTACCAAAGTTGTCATGCGATGGAATGTTTTGATGAATCAAGGGTGGGATGATGCCACCAGCTCACACACGTTGCATGACACAGAAGATATCTGAAATGTTTTACAAAAACTCATTACTAGGCAATAATACAACATTTGTCAATCAAAATTGTGCATTTTTTAACGTTTAATCATTCAGAGCCGAATTTTCAAGATGTGCGTTTTTCACGCAATTGTGGGAAATACCACCAACCACCTGAAAAATACTTAACATATACTTCTTAGATAACAAATATATTGTAATTTTTTCAACACATTTATATAGACCGTATTGGCATTTTTCGAAGAAACGATACTGAACAGCTGTCATATTAATAAAAATTACCTGGATCAAATTATGACACAGCCGATATGGTTGGGCGTTTTCCCTGCTCGTAATAGTTCTGTAGATTTTCGCGTGTCGCATGAAATGAACTACCTGAAAACACTTAACGAATAATTTTGTAAACGAATATTTACTATTATAAAATTTCTAACTAAAAATTCTGTACTTCACGTTTTGTATTAGACAATGCAATCCCTTTTCCTGTACAAGGTGTTACGCTGTATTTGTTCACATGTTACACGAAATACTAGCTACCTGGAAAATACAGAAAACTCAAAACTCATTAGCAAGTTACTCAAACATGTATACACACATTTTGGACAACATTGTTTATCTTCGCAAGGTTCAAATATTGCTCTGGATTCATAAATAACTTTGAAACTTCGAATATATAATATGATGTTCTGTCTTTGTGATCGCTTAACAGCATACGTAATGGGATGGTACCACCAAGTATCTAAAAATTTAACATCCTTATACAAATTAACATATACATATAAAAAATAACACTGTACAGCTGTTTTATTAAAGTAACTACAAAATCCTAGATCGCCAAAGTTCACAATAGTCTATCATACTGTACTTTTTCCGTTATTAAAATTGGGATAGTTTTCCCATCTTTCTCATGTCACATGAAAGGCTAGCTACCTGAAGAACACTGAACGAGTACTTGCTTTGAACTAATAGGAAAATATTGCAATCAATATTTTCCCCACATGAAATACAATTTTCTGAAAAATTAACAAATAATTATTCCTATTTCAATTGCAATTAGAATTTCAGCACTACAGAAAAATAAGCAGACACTATTTGCGAATTAATAAACGATGTGACACTATTCCTGCAGTCACCTGATCTGCCACTCGAATTTCAGCCATTTGTGAGACCTGGCCTCAACCTTGATTGTTAACTAGAGGTGATACAAAATGGCACATACTTTCTCGCAATAAAGTTTTCTAATTTCCTTTGTGTGGACTCGTTTTACGTTCTTGCCCAATCCTCATTCCAGCTGCCATCTATCGTAGCCCAAACCTTTTTTTTTTGACATTTTCTCAACTTTTCGCTTTCTTAATAGTGGAACCGAAATATTACTTCAAGAATATTAAAGAACAGTATAACCTCATTCTAAATAGAAATTTTAATTGCCTATAAGCCTTTTTAAGAAAATGGCGATTAGGCATTACTGTATATGCGAAATTTGAAGCTCTTTTCACAAGCATCTATGGAGCTCTAGAAAACCTTCATCGGAAGTCATTTGAAGCTCTTCCACTCTCAAATGCTATAATGTATTAAAATCAATAGAAATGTAATGGCGTGAGAGAGATGAAAAAACTACATTTGTGTAATTTTTGAAAAAACAAAATGATGCACCAAAATAAACAACTTTACATTAAACAGTACAATAAGCACTATCTATTGAACAAATTAAAAATTGGAGCCGTTTTTGAACCAAACAAACAGACGAGACCAAACAAACAGACGAGACCAAACAAACAGACGAGACCAAACAAACAGACGAGACCAAACAGAACAGACGAGACCAACAAAACAGACGAGACCAAACAAACAGACGAGACTAAACAAAACAGGACGAGACCAAACAAACAGACGAGACCAAACAAACAGACGAGACCAAACAAACAGACGAGACCAAACAAACAGACGAGACCAAACAAACAGACGAGACCAAACAAACAGACGAGACCAAACAAACAGACGAGACCAAACAAACAGACGAGACCAAACAAACAGACGAGACCAAACAAACAGACGAGACCAAACAAACAGACGAGACCAAACAAACAGACGAGACCAAACAAACAGACGAGACCAAACAAACAGACGAGACCAAACAAACAGACGAAAAGGTGTAATGCCTGTGTATACGTCAGTTTAGGCCCAGTTTCTGAGCTATCGCTCTTACCAGGGCATCGTTCCGTGTTCTCGATGTCCACAGTAATTTCTTTTATCTGTTAAAAGTGTATCCACGCTGTCTTAGTAATTCCTCCTCGACTGTAGCAGAGATCGTCAGAAGGACCTTTCGTCATTAAATGCAGGCCTACGTCCGGCGCCACGGGAAGGCCGGTGGTTCGATTTTATTGTCGCAACTCTCCTTGTTTTTGATACCGACAGCTGCTCTATGCGGCTTTGAAGTATGTATACATATGAATATCGATATATTCACATAGCATGTAGACAATCGCGTAATTTTATACTAAGGAATACGTTCGATGCTCTGATGAAGTCTTATTGTGTATCTCGAACGTTTAAAATAGTTCATTTTATAAAGCGGTATTGCCGAATAAGGCGGGCAAAGGTGCCCCAAACCAAATCCATCATCGCGATGCTCATATGAACGAGAACATATCAATTTGGCTAGTTTTTTCTCTCATGTCTTCAGCTGCGACTAAAGAAGCAATTTCTAAATTTTTCATACAGCTTTCATTTCGTGGAGCGCGTCTTGCTCCGAGTTTTCGCACATCCAGTTCTAATGGAGGCAAATTAAGATTTGAAGGCTTATTGTTGAGTTTGTCCTGGAAGAGCCGGTGATAGCAAGTAGTGCGACGCGCTTGGCACTATTGAGTACATTGCTTATTCTTGTAAGCCATGTGTGTGCCAACACTGCAGCTCCGTATCCAATGATTGGCAGAAACGCGCCCTTATACATTTTTAGCATTTTTCTCTCAGTTTCATTATTTGCTTGTGTCTCTAAGTTGGTAGAACAAATTAATAGCATTTTACACAATTTTCACGACACAAATGTGTTTTTGATCTACCCAGATCGCCAGGTATCTTACAAATCTTGTTTCTGGAATGGATCTTCCATCTATTTTCAAGAGAGAGGAAATCTGTGTAAAAAGTGGACCTATTAGTATAAATTCTATTTTTTAACTGAGTTTTAATTTTACGCTTTTGCATCACTTAGAAATTATGTGGAGAAATTTAACTGATTATTTTTCTATATCCTCGTAGCTTTTGCCCGGAACGACTGCGAAATCATCCGCCTAAGATATTGCCGTGACACTACCCTCTGTTAAAATAGCAAGGAGTTCGTCCATTAGGATATTCCAGTAGGACGGACATTTTGACTATATATACGTACGCATACGAGGAAGCAAAAATTAACGATTTTGATATAATACGAATCGCAGCTCGTGTAGATGTTGCAACACCCCTGGATAATCCCCGAAAAACTTGTATTAGAAATGTACATTTTGCTTTTAATTTCAATTTTTGCTTGTGATAGGTTTTGTCGATTGTTAACCGTCGTAGTGATCGACTTTTTCCTGCTGCTGTTCATTGTTAGTCTGGGACTGAAATTATCTCGCTTATGAGAACGTACTTAACAGTTTGAAATAAAATTTGTTGGTTGTTTTAATAGATAAAATTACAACCTATGTGAGCGTACATTCCTTAATTATTACAGATCCATATTTAGAAACGATACTAGGTTAATAACATTTTTTAAATTATATTTTTGCTTTAATAACAGTAACAGCATAACAATTCAAGGCCTTGAACAAAGTACTTGTTACAAAGCGTTAGTGCGTTATCTGATCACCAAATTTGAAGCCTAGTAAGGTTTTAGTGTGTATGCAATTTTATTACATGCATACATAGTCTCTCGTAGAAAAACTCCTTTGACCATTGGAAATCAAAAAGGGGGAACAATGTGTACTGGACGTGCATTCACGTGGTACCCGCGCTTAAAATTATGTAAGTACTGTTGGAATACAGATTTTTATTTCACTTAATTTTCATGAATTAACAAGTGTTGCTTATTTTTAATGAGTACGACTGTTCTGTATTTTGGAAAATACATTCCCGACATACGGTAGAGCTGCTATTCCCATTTCAAGTATCAAAACTCCGCGACATTTTTCCCTCCGATCACGCCCCTAAATATGAAGTCACAATTTCTAATTTCTCGTATACGTACGAATACAGAATATACAGAAAATACGTAGTATGGAGAAAGTCATGTAATGCTGCGCCAAAAACTGCGAATTTTCGGCAGAAAAACTCATTGCCGGACCCTGATAACGAAAAAGTGGATAAATCCCGTTGCTGAATATAGAAAAAATCCTCTAACGCTTGGAGAAGCCAGAATTCCTGTTTTATGGGTCCATGATATCGAAAAATAAGTTGACGGCAAATGTCCGTCCGGCTATCCGTCCGCCTGAACAACACTGACGCCTAACCCATGTATCGGATGTTTTCCAAATTAAAGAAGCCCTTGTATAAAATAACTGTAAAATAACTCCCAATAAATTTTTTTGAAAACTCAAAATATTTCTGTGTAAATGAGCTTCGAATTTCGCGTTTACACTAGAGCTTAAACGATATTTTCTCAAAAAAGGCTCCCAATTCTGAAGAAAATTTAGGACGAGCTTTTACTCTGCTACATAATTTTTAAGTAATATTTCGTTTCTACAATTACGAAACCGAAACTTCTTTAAAAATTTAAAAAAAGAATTACTGTGATAGACAGCAGCTGGCAAAAGTATGGAGGAAGACTGAAAAGCTAGCTCAGACCTAAGAAATTAGAAAACTAACTAGTACAAGTGGCATTACTGCCATACCTTTACCATTCCGTAGCACCAATAGTTTCATTATAGTAAAGTCGTTTTGCTTTTAAATGTTCGATACCAAACGCAAAAATTCTGAAATACCGTAATTGTCATTGGTCAATTTAAAATGAGTTATTCCAGCAATTTTAGGGAAAGTTATTTTAAAGCAATTTTAGGCAAAGCAAATGAACGAAGTGAACCACCGTATTAAGAAAAGATATAACGCTCAATTTCCAGAGTCACGCACTTTGTATCACCTTATTCAACCGTTTGTGTAAGCTGGTTCTCGAACTCGCATTGAAAAATGTTTAAATGCAGTTGGATATCAAAAGTCATTATAACTTGTATTATGTCAAAACTAGTTTTAATAATTTTCTTTATTTGATTGCACTGGCGTTATTCCAACATTCTAATTTAATTGTATTAGAAAAAGCAGATTAATATTATGCAATAAAACTACTATAAATATCGGTAACACGAATTCATTTTCTGTACCTCGACATGTCATGCATTATATCATTTATATATGCTGGCTTCTCTAATAGAAATTATCAAAATATATCTTATTTAGCCAAGCTATTAAACAATTGAATTCTAAAACTTCGTTTAATTTATAATCTTCAGATCAGTCATTTCTAAGAAACATGTTCAGAAACTAATCCACCGGCATTGGCTCTGTTTTTTGTGTGTACCTAAGCAGCCTAATTGGACCCTGGCATCGCTTCATCTGGTTCACTATACGACCTATCCGGCTCGCTCACATCTCCGGTTCCGCGCTTCAAGACATTTCGCTGTACCTCTTCCTCCTGCTCATTATGCCACGCCTTTTTCTTCCGCCTGCCCCTTCCCAATGCCTTAAAGTGCTAGTAAGAGATACGGTGGCAATGCTCTTCCGCCCTGGGCCCATCCTGTTCAGCCTGGCTATCCCTAAAATCTGAGGGTGGAATAAAACATTCTGCTGCCTGCGGCAACAATGGTGCTTGAACAGCATAGACTATTTTCACTGAAATATCTTCAAATAATGTCCTATATTTTTTCATCTCACGTATACATCACGTTCAGTGAAGCTATTTTATACAAAGTCATTTTATACATCTTCACAATTCTTAAAAATACGTACTCATTATTTTTTTAAACAGTCTCACTTTCTTTATTCAATTTGGCAGAAAAGAGTAACATGTTCATAAATTATGCATTATTTTAGTCGTTTCCAAATCTACTTATTTCTTTCCTCTGAAGCTGTCCTACACTTCAATGCTAATTTCTTATGCTGTCCTGAAAATCCTGAAACTGTATCGGGCTTAAATTTTATGTCACATTTCTGACAATGTATGAGTCTCAACGATTCATTCTACAATAGTAAAGAATTATGTTAATTGCTGCATTCTCAACTTACCTGTGCACAACCAAGCAAGTTTCAAGGCATCTGTGTTGAGAACATCTCACACATTGCAAAAAAATAAGTCTGAAAAACCTCATTATTTATCCAATTGTGTACATAATTGTGATTTGTAAAAGTCGGCGTGCATGTTCACCACGCTCTGGATAGCATCGAATTCGGTGTATGGCAGTCCATGTAATGACTGAAGGTGATGGGCTCAGATGTTTTCTTAGTCCCGTGGACAAATGTCGAACAATAATTCGTTACTACTGTCTGACTACACTATATTACTACTTACTGTACAACTGTCTCCATCATATCCTTTATTCATCACATCTTTGTATATTACACTAAAAATTTCAATAATGTTAGATGTGTCAACGGTTAATGCGTTCATCCTATTAATAAATAACTAACACATTTGATTGGCGACGTATACACCCAAACTCCGAGTTTCCAAAGGTTTGACTTCCGTCTTTCTACAGAACACGGGTTTCATGACTGACAAAACTGAAAATTAGAAAGCACAATGATTAATCCAAATGCAGTGGTACATTTGCAGTACATCTTTGAGAGGAAGTACATAATTAAACATTTTAAACTAGTGCCAGAATGGCACAGGCATTCTCTGAGAAAGTTTCACTTCTCTCTCATGCAGGCTGACTTAATCAACTGCTCCTATCCTCTTGCTGTACTGCCATCTTTTCCACTAAAAGACATTTTTAAACTTTTCCAATTTTCGTTTTTCTAATAATAATAGAATGAGAAACATTACTAAGAATATTAAGAAGAGTAAACCTCATCATGAATGACAATTTCATTGAAATGTATATACGTACATGAGAAATAAAAAATTCCGAAGTACGTCATGGTATGAATTTTTGCAATTGAGTCTTGAGTTTATGTTTTCTCATGTGTAGTACATGAACAAATCCTTAGAATTCCTTTTGAATATTTGAGACAATATTACCGTATTCGTCTTCCAATTTTTAATTCTACTGGAACTTTTCTCCATTTTACTTGCATCTGCTATGTGAATAATACAAACAAAACTGTCAACATTAGCTTCATGTGCAAATTTATTATTATTATTATTATTATTATTATTATTATTATTATTATATTATTAACATTTCAAAAGGAGTTGCATAATAGTGCCATGAATATTTTTTTTGGTACTAAGGTGTTGTATTTCATTATGCCTGTAAAAAAACCAAAACAAACGTTCACAATGTACGAATTCATTATATGCTATATAACCTAAAATCTAAATATTACAATTCGAGTTTGCTTATAAGAAAAATACCTTCCAATGCTTACGGACCAAGACGAAATACTTCTTTGTTAACAGGCTGGCCGGAGGTTCTGTTTACGGCACACTTTACAGAATGAGCATAGAAAATATGTACAAATGATACATTCAATAAAATTAACTGCATTGTTTCATTTCTATTTTGGGGTTCAATTTATCTGCCGTACTAAATGGTCGTACACACAAACATAAGTTGTATAATCATTATATGTGCGCGCCTACACGCACAATTACGCTGGTTTGTCAGCGTTGGCAGTACCCTTGTGGGTGCCTTCAGTTGCCAGTATCTGCATTTGCCAAATACTTACTATATGTAATTATTCCTCCAGTTTATACACATGAAAAAAAGGAATCGACCTGAAAATTGGAAACATTCTGAATTGGATTTAAGATGTGCGATTAACCATTCTTCAAACAATTAAGTTTTAAATGCAGATGTATGCAATGGCAAGTGAAAATTGTGAATATTAAACTCTGTACGGAATATACTCAGATGAAGATTCAAATAGATCAAGAACAAACAACTTCGGCAGTGTCTGGCAAAACGTTCAGAAGTCATTTTAAAAAACTTATTTCTTAACATTAACGCCTGCATTTTTAACTAGAGACACTTAATACACTTATATAAATATTAAGTAATCCAGCATTAATTAACGAAAACAAACATTTACAACAACGTATACGCGCGCAAATAACTTTTCATACCAATGCTCCAATGTGAAAAATAGCTGGAAGAAAATTATTTTACCTACTTACGTCATCTCTTCAAATCACTGAATTTAAATATTTAGTTACTTTACGCAATATAAAGACAGTTCTCTCTGATATCAATTTATACCTCAAAAATATGGTTACGAAACAGTGGAATGAAAAATGGCTGACTTCTTCAAACTTAACCTCGTAAGGAAACCAGTTATCGAACCCGTTCTCCCTAACCTCCAACTCACTAGATTCCAACAAGTCCAAATTACCAGACTACGTATTGGCCAATTTAATCTCTCCCATATTCACCTAATAAAAAAACTGACCCATTACCCTGTCGTAATGTGGAGTCCAACTATCTACATCCCATATCATTCTAAAGTGCCCTGAAATAACCCGTATAAGACAGTCCTTCAACTTAAAATATTCTATGTTTTAATTCCTTCTCCTCCCCAAAGAATGTATAAAAGTCTGTAAAACTTTAAAAATCTCAAAAATTACACCTTAATATAAATCCATCCTTTACGTACATCTCACCCCAGTACAACACTGCACTGGGGAGGCACAGCCAACAAAATGTGTGTATCATCCACTGATGTAAATAACCAAAAAAAATTGACATTATGTTTTCATTTTCATGTACTCATGTCTGTATTGAAAATACCCACACAAACTGCTTATAAAATTATTGATCGTTTCAATGTAACCTGTTCTAATTTATAAACATGGGTGCTAGGGGAAAAGGTTACGTTAATATTATTAAAATTAATGCTTCAACCGTTATCTAAAAAAATCAATATCCCGCTAGCTGGTCGATGGGTTTCGTTAGAAATAATCGCTGTTACCTACTAATAGCCGATTATCCGATCTGGTATCTATACAGAGTGGCGAGGAATCTGAAAACAAATGTATTGTCAAGCTACTTAGCTGGAATTGGCCAAATGAAAATCGTTTGTTCTATTTCAAAAGAAATTTATTTATTCTCAATGCCAGGCAAAAATATGACTTGAAAAAGTTTGTTACAAATAAGAATGTTCTTTTGGTCATGAGGTCATTCGAACCTTATCCTGCAGTACCCGTCTTCGCGCGCCCTTTAACGAGGGCGCCACGAAGAAACATTTTCCTCTTCTTCTCGGTGAGGAGAATTCCAAAGTCCAAGTATCAGATTATTCTCTCCTGCTCTTGCACACATGTTGTCGAATTACTGATCTTCGCCGCCTCAAATACTTGTAGTTCTAATTTAGTCTACTTCACAAAAGCCCCCTGCCTCCTTCTGATTACGCGACGAGAATGTTAAAGTTCAGCAAACCATTTACTCAGAATTATTCCAAGTCCTGTTGCGTACAATTTCATTCAAATTCTAATTTACGCTCATCGCAAAAATATTCAGAGTTCCAACTTGTTGTAGATCTTATAAATTCTATCAGTCTGAAATTATTAGCTCACACACGAAAATTACAAGTTACACATTTTTACGCAGCAAATTATTCTAAGTCCATCACGTTATTTCATCCCGAGAAAATTCTAATTTCCGTTCGTCACATTCAAGAATTACTCAAAGTCCGATAACTATTCACTCTCAAGAAAAATTGACAAGTCCCAATCTCACAAAATTAATCATCCGCGAGCGACCCACACAGAACCACAAGATATGTCAGAATGTAAAAATAATCTTACTGTTCAGCCCTTCAAGACTCGGCCTATTTCTTTCCACTTTTCACTCAGAAACATTTTGATACACTTCCGTCGTAAAGACTGTCACTGTTCTCCTGGCCAACTCAAATTGATTATATAATCAACTAGCTATGCCCTAGTCTGTCATTGCTTTCTCAACCAATGCCTAAATTGTTTAGTTGATAGCTAGCCGTGCCCTCAGGTCCAAGGCCAGAATGAAGTTTATTGACCTTGACAACTCGGCTGCCGTTGCTAGGGCGCCATATTTCTATTTGTTTATCCTTTTATATTTACCCCATTTACGACAAATTAGTAAATAAATGCGACATGTTGGTATGTCACAGCATGAACTGTACATATTGTATAATGAAATAACGCAAACTCTGTAAACTCGAAATCGATACTTAGAATGCTTAGGACCCAGTTGTTTAACCGTGACCTTAAAATAAATTCTTTTCACTAATAAGTAAAAAGACCTTTATGAGAATGCATGAGAGTCAATGATTATTGTATTCATTTCACAATAGTAAAGAACGTGGCAAAGTTGCGATCTCCTCTTACCTGCGCAAGGCATCTGTGTTGAGAACATCTCTTCATATCATATTACGAGAAGTATAAATTGTCTGGAAAGAAAAGGCCCTATTACTATCGAATTGTGGCGCATCATTATATTTGTAAACGTCGCAGTGTAAATCGTACACGTCTCCATCGAATTCGCTGCATGACAGTCCACGTAATGACTTTTCGAAGCTGCTGGTTGCAGATGCTTTCTTGTTCTCTCGAAAAGGTGTCTGAAAAAAAATACAGCGCAATCATTCATGAATTCTACATTAGAGTCACAATTCGAACAATGTTATTTGTCTTTTCTATTCGGCGCATCCCACTTTCAAAGAGAACCAGACTACATCAGATTCGAGACGTCGATATCCATGCTCTGAGTTCCCATGGGATTTTGCTTCGACTCGTTTTTAACATACGAGATGAGTTGCAGACAGTTGCTATAGATAATGTTTTGTTCCAATGACCGTGTATCCTTCATAAGTATCTGTAAAAAGCAGAAACAAAACATTCTCTGGCTATTCCTCCGAAGTCAATATGATGCCATAATTCCCAAATTCTGAATGTTAGAATTTTGCTTATAAGAAAAACGAAAGCTTTCGGGAGCATGGCGAAATACTTTCTTTGTTAACTGGCTGATCGATTGTTATATTTACAGCCAGAATTTCACAGAATGAGCCTGAAAAATACAGAATTGATACTCTACTAGACTGCTGGCCAGCTAAAAAGCCGAACTAACGGGATCTCTTTGAAAAAATGTCACTGTCGGATGAGAACATATATCTATACTGATTTAGGTAGTTTCTGATTCGTTTTATGTTGGAAAAAGTTGTTGCCAACCGTCACAGAAATACCTCTGAATATATTACTCCAAGCGGTAGGGACATTTTTAAAATTCTAGTTTCTGCAATGAAACAATGACTACTTCCGTAGATACCGCCAACATTCAAAGCCATCTGGCGGAAAACGTTATTTTACGAGGTTGCTAAAGATTGCATTTTGCGTTTTGGTGCTCTTCGTTCTTTGCGTTTTATCCTTCAATTTATTTATTTAGTAGTAGTAGGCGTTTTGAGTTTTATTTATTATTTTCCAATTGTTTTCTTAGTAATAAGCACTGGAAATAGTTCTAGTAGTTCATTATTTGTTGTTGTTAAGTGTCCCTTTAGTATTTCTTGTTTTAAATTAATTATATTATATTTATTATTATTTTTCTGAATTCATTTTAATTATAACTGGAAAATAATGGTAAGCCTAACAACATCTGAGTCTATACTTAATACTGAACCTTTGAAGATGAACACGTTTTCAAAGACTGTCCCTGGTAACAATGGATAAGTTATTGAAAACTTACTTACACTAATGATGTTTTTCATTATTTTCTTGAACTTACTTTTAAAAGCTAATGAATAATTGAACAGATAAATTAAATGGATGTATTTACATTGATATTGACATAACTGACTGTTAGGAACATTTCATTAGATCACTTGAAACTACCCTGTATATCACGTTAATTAACTTCACTAATTGTGGTATTTATTTGCGTTCAATAAACTTATTACTACCACTTCAAAACGTGAAGGAACTGTTGACACACATCTCAAAGCATTAATAACATAAAGTATGACCGCAGATAACTTTGAGGCTGCATTTCTTTCATTTGCACTTGACACTTTTTAACACTTCTCAAGCTCAATAGTTGATAATGATAATTTTAATTAACTTAATAATTATTCACAGAGTTAATATTCGTTTATAGATGAACATCTCTTTTAATTCTAATGAAAACGAAGAAACATGTATTATTGAACAGTGGACAAGACTCGAGACCACGCGAGGATTGTGAATGAGACAACAAATAAAACAAAAGCGAGAGACTTGATCAGAGTTATAGTTTCATAAGTTTGCTATGTTTTCCGCGGAAATCTTTCGCGCCATATTGCGAATTTAGTGCGGCCTGATACACGGCCTGGAGTCTAACTTCTCCCTTAAATGCAGTTATGCAATGTTCTATTTATAAATTCTTAAGATCAATTAACCTGATGTACTTAATGTAGATATGCAAAAATAGATACATAGACATACAATTACACTGATATGTCAGCGTTTTCCTTACCCTTGTGCGTGAGTTCTTCAGTTGCCTTAACCTGCATTGCCAAACTTGTATATGTAATAATTCCTCCGGTTTATACACATGAAAAAAGGAATCTACCTGAAAATTTCAAATATATTCTAAATTCGATGTAAGATGTAACCATAGAATACCATTTTTCAAACACTACAGTTTTAAATGCTAAAGTATGAAATAGCAAATGCCAAATGCAAATATTGCCGTTGGCCAAAAAAATGAAAGAGAAAAGTATATGCCTAATAACGTCCCTCTTCAAATCATACTATTTTAAATGTTTAGTGTTCTTTACGCAATGTAAATAAGAGACATTTTGCAGATGCTTTGCGTCCTTAGAAGTAAAATATTGGACGCCAATGGCCATGGCAATGCGAATAGGCAGTGCTTTCTTTGGCTTACATGTAGAATATTACAAAGATGTTTTCGAAATATTACCTTGTATTATTACATGTAGGTAATATTTCTCTAATTTCAATCAAGTTGTTGGTATGAGTAACGAAGTTAACCGAACACGTGTGCAACTTGGGCAAGCAGTTTCGAAGACTGTTGCCAAAGGCATTCGTCATGCTGACGGCAAAAGCTCAACTTTATATATTTACAAACGCTACACAGTTACATTTCATTTAAAAGGTGAACCACTTTTCCTAATTCAAATTAATCGCTCTGTTTTATATGTTACTAGAAACCTTGCAACGCAGAAATTAACAACTTAACGTTCATTGCGGTTCATGATATTTTCAACACAAACAGCTGAATACAACAAACCAATAGAACGAAACAGCATAACGTAAGACCAGTACAGTAACCATTCATCTACGTTAAGAATATTGCAATGACGCAAGTGCATTTTATCAATATTAATAGAAATTCTCAACACTATTGTAGACACATTAGTAAAACTTTTTAATGCAAACATGAAATAACATTTACCTAAAACCATTAAATTTTACGTAAGTGGTTATCAACTGTGAAAACACCTTATTTCACAATCGGTGGTCTATATACTTCATAAAAGGCAACTGCATCAAAATACAGATGTAAATCATTAAGCATGGTGATATCTTAATACACGTTCACTTATTACCATTAGCAATAATATACCACAACCTCAAAAATATATCGTTGCACGTCCTTTGAAGACTTCCACAGTCAAATGCAGACACCTCGAGAGTCAAGCTGGAATACTTAACATGAAACAGAAGCTACTTCAGGAAACCGAACCCGGAAATCGGATGCGCAGTAGCAATGTGGGTGCATACAGAATACATAACATTTAATACATATTTAACCAGTTATATTTCTTCATGCCTTAAAAATTAGTTTCAATCTAAAATGAAAATACGAGACCGAAGCGAGATGTAGACCGCGTCGAAGGTGAAAGAGTTTTAGAAGATCGTAAGGGCCTCACCTCATGCTCGCCACACAGAATGTGAGCAAATATTGCTAGAATCGACCGCTGAAAACGGAAACACTGGTGCAGCAACTGGTTTTAAGACGACAGGGCTTCGAAATAAAAGTTTGATGTTATTCTTTCGTTACAATGACCGTAATATGAGCGATTCGCAATCTTTCGAACAATAGTTTTAATGAAGGTATTTTTCATTTCCTGGAATTGTCTTTTAAATCAGTTTTCATGTAGGTGGGTCCGTTGGACTATGGAAAATAAAAAAAACAACTGAAAAGAGCGAATTTCGTCATTCAGCTTTCGACTTCGACAAAAATTATGAATTATAATGTAGTTGGTTGAAATGTAGAATAGAAGATAACGTAGTATTCGCAATAAACAACATTTTCCATACATCACATTTTATTTTCTCGTGTACGTACGCATACACTTAGTAGTGTACATAGTGCAGAGAACGTTTTGTAATGCTGTGGAAAATCTATTTCGGATTTCAGCGCAGGTTTTGGAGTCCCCTTACCTTAGCCTTTTGTCCGTGCGAACATTAGGCAAATTATTCACAGAATTTTTTCCAAAATGAATATTCGTCGGCCGATCTCGCCTGACTCTAGGAACTGCGTTTTTGAAAAACCTCCTTTAAATTTTGAGGGTACTTTACACGAAGCTCCTGAGTCTTTTTTTTCTCAAATGTGGCTCCAAAGAGTTTCTTTATAAATTGTCATACGAGAAATTTAAAGATGTTATCGGTCCGATCCTCACTGGTAACAAGTTTCAAAAATTGCAAAAGTTCGAAATTTTTTGGGTGTCTTCCAACTTCAGTACTGAAAATAGAGGTTATTTTTTAATTGAAATTTGTTCTTCATTATTAGTTCTTTCATTAACGTAATGTCTGCTTTTTGGAAAGTTTTAGTCGTTTACGTGCAATTTGAGTGAAATATGTGCAGCATTAAAAAATATTGAAAAATATTTCTCAAAAACCGCTTTTATTTTTATTAATTTAAATATCTACTTATATAATGAGCCTAGAAAATACAGAAATCATACTCTTCACTTAAATTAAATCCCGTGTTCTATTTCTAAATTCTTAAGAATTAATTTACCTTGTGTACTTAATGTATGTACATTGTACACAAAAGTAACCTACGTTGCATGATATCACATACATATACACATACACAACTGATTTGTTAGCGTTGTTCGAACTCTTGTGTGTGATCTTCAGTTGCCAGTGTCTGCATTGCTAAATACTTGAGCAAACTATGTGATGACTCCTCTAAGATACATATGGAAAAAAAATTATTGACCTGATAATTTTAAATATATTCTGAATTGGATATAAGATGTACAATTGTTCTTTCTTCAAACATTCCAGTTTCGAAAGCTAGTGTATGCAATCGATGCACCAAACGTAAATATTAAACTAAGCCAAGTTTCTTTCCGCTAATTATTTTCGGGAGAGTCAAATACATCAAAGAATTACTTAAGCCGTTTTTGGCAAAACGTATACTAGTCATCCGATTAAAAACATCATGTGCTTTAATAAAGTGAATTACTGCATTTTAACTAGAGACTTATTTAGTGTACTTATGTAAATATTTATGACTCAGTACTAATTAATCAAACGTGAAAATGCGCATGCGGAAACAATTTTCATCTCAATGTGCAGATTGCGGCACTTGCGAGAAAATAGATGTCGCAAGAAAATACAAATATCCACTTGACTGTTGTCACCATAAACGATTTTACATGACTAGTGTCCTTAAAACAATGTTGATAACATACTTTTCAGCTGCATTGCCTTTCGTAGAAGCAAACCATCCAACGACAGTATCAGTACCATTGAATTCAATTCCAATGCCAAAAGGCAGAAGGTTTTCATTCACCTACATACGGAACATTACAAAAATTTCAAAACATTCCATTGTGTTATTTAATATGTAGATAATATTTCTCCAATTTCAATTAAATACTTCATGCATGTTATAGTGTCTATAATAAACAGAAAACTTGTGCGACTTAGGCAGCCAGTTTCTAGGGCATTTCGATGCCAAGGGCGTTCGTGAACAAGCGCAGCATGACGTACTAACTACTGCTCCCAAAAGCACCACACGTTTTCTTCCTTTCATTTAACACCCGAAATTTTATTTTTACTAACAGTAAAAAACTAAATTAATCGATCTGTTTTAGATCTTACTAGAAACATTACAACAGAAATACTTTTGATGTCCAGAGCTGCTCATGATAAACTTTTGAACACAAGCTGCCGGTCAGGATCCCGACGAAACAGCGTATCTTAATTCAAGTATGCTAACCGTTCATCACACATTACGAATATTGAAATGACGTAAGTGCCATTTATCTAAATCAAAAATTTTCAATACTGTTGTACACACTGAAAACTTTTTAACACAAAAATAGTAGGTGGAGCAACAATACCCAATATTTCACATTTAACGAGTTATATTTTTTCATGGCGAAAAAATTTGTTTCCATACAGGCAGGAAACTTTTTGAATTCATTATGTAAACTGTATAGTCACTTCCAGTATTCAGCATTAAAGGCTTACTGCAAGGTATTAAAGTTCGAATACGTAATTCAAACCCTATTAATAATCCTTAGAACGCAGGAGTACGCCTCGCAGACTTACATATTTAAACACAATTCAAGATATACAAATAGAGGATTCCGTATGGCAAAATATAGAAAGACTGAAAAATTACAAAATTTATTTTCATTTTTGGTCTACAGTATATGGTACAGAAGTTCCTATAATCTTCTATAAGTATGCCTTCGTTTTGTAACCATTACACCAAAACAACGCTGGAACTGATACGCAGCGCCGCAGAAGCACAGGCCCAAAATATTTTCAATGTTACGTTTCAATGTTACGACGTATTCTTCAACTCACGTTCACCATACGCCACATTAATAATGCTGACCTGAAGCTAGAGAGGGAAGCAAAACCGGCGTTACTCTAACTGGCCTCATTTACCCTACCAAAAACAATTAAACAGATTCAACTAAACACTTCGAAATTTCTATGATACAGCCATGCGGCGTTCACCGTCGCTGGAAAATTCCGTGTTGCTGCTCGACTACAATGTCGCATTTTTATCCCAAATGAGGATAATACGAGTAGCAACATCAATGTTCTATAAATAAAAACGTGCATTTCTTGTTATAAGTTACTGGGCTATATCCGTCATTTCAATGCAGAATCGGCTCATGTAAATAAATTTTAACGTCAATTATCAAGACTCGCTTTGACCTATTGAAGAAAATTACGCATCTTGTTTACTTAGGAAATGTGAAAGGAAACCTAAAATATGGGCGTAGAAAAGATGTTAAAGAAAAATAACAGAAAATGGAGACGGTAGCAGTTGTCTAAAACTACACAGATTTATCATTCGCTTCATTAATATTTTGAAATCTTATATAAAAATAAAACTTACCGACTTCAAGAATTAAATTTATTTTGGGTTACGACTCGTGTGGATGGTAAACTGAGTACCTTGTCCCCTAAGATCCTGAAGGCTGGAGACGAACATGGACCTAATGGAAAAATAGTTAATTTTATTATTTGAAGATTCATAAATAAAAATCAAGACGTATATATACCTTGTACTATAAATGTATTTCACAAGTACCTACCGTTACATACACCTGAAGATTTCGACCATTTGCAGTTTCGTTTTTTCAGGTCCTGTTTATTTATAGTCTTAATTTAAGTATAGCTTCTCTTAGATATTCTATAATATGACTAATAATATTAAGGCGCGTCCTAGTTTGCCTCGGGGATAAGAACTTCAGCTTCCGCGATTAACCTCAAACTTCGTCTATGGAATTTATAATTTTCAACATTTTATGTCTAAATACCCTGCTGCCTAATAATTTAAAATAAAAGAACATGAAGTGCACGGAGAAACAGCACATATCGCAGAAAAAATTACAATCGAGGAAACATCTTCAGCAATTTCTTCCAAAAAAGGTTGAAAGTAAATTCTTTATGACTCTCGCTCATCCATCACAAATTCTTCGTACTCAAACGAACATTTACCGCATGGTTATTCTCAGTTTCTTGGGACAGTTCTTGAATAAAGGTTAAACCGTCTTCACTGAAAAAAATGTCCCTTCTGGTCACGATATTAAGTTCAACCTTGCGTATTTAAGTACGGTTCTAGCCACTACTACTTCGTTTTCATTCTCGGATCCCGCGACGCGGAGATTTGATTGGGGAAGAGGCTGTTCAAGGGAGAATATTCACATTTTTAATTGAATCATTTTTAAATCTTAGCTTATTATCTTGGGTTAATATTGCGTAATATAAATAAACTAGAGGAATTGCGCATCTTGATTGTCTAGAGAAAATTGTCTACTGTTTGCTTGTCTAGAGAAATCATTTTCAACGATTTGATGTGTATCATCGCAAATGCACTTCAAATTGTTGCACACATCACGGACAGGAGAGTACAGAATATTCGGCTTCAGGGTTTAGGGGCAAGGCAATATCTTCCTCTCAGCTGAGAATTTTCACCGCAGCTGCAAAAGAACTAAAAGAAAAATTCCAATATTTTATATTATTTCAGATCAAAAGCTGCTTTTTAACCCCTGTAAAAAAATCACAAATATATCATTCAGTTTCATTTGATCTATCCATTCCAGGTGAAATTAATTTCACTAGAAATAAAAGTCAAACGAAAGTCCTAATAGTTATTTTAAAAATAAGTATAGAGATCTTACTACAATAGAATAGTTAAACTACACCATTACTCCATGTTCAATGATAAATACATTACGATTCAAATATCGTCCTTTTTATCTACTTTTAAAAAATCCAATAAACAAAAAATTACAAGGTAATTTATATTCCAAAATTTTCATGTAAATAACTGGCAATTCATCCTGCGAAAGGAGACGGACCTGAGACGATGGATCTTAAATATTACAATCTATGGACTACTATCACCTGTCAACTTGTGTTTTAATAATAAATTTAATTTCTAATATCGTTAAGAAAACCATGTAATTTTCATGTTCAAATAGTTCTTATTACGAAATAGTTTCTAGTGCTCCCTCGATTATTAGAACTCTGCTCTAGGTTATTTTAAGTTTGACTTACACAATCAAAGTGGAAAACGTTATGAATTTCAAATGTTTCCTAAAAGCTCCTGCCAAGAATTGCGAACTTTTATCCATTATGTAAATATTTGCGGAGCATTTTGCTATAAATTGTTCTTGGCACAAAACCACGAAATACGAACTACTTAACGCATTACTTACGTCTTTAAATAACTTTTCATTGACATTCACTTCCAATGCAATCCACTTTCAATCCAATAGAAAACTTGGTATGGCACGAAACTAGGAGGCTGAAGCGATATGTCGATGCCGTCAAATATGAAAAGGTTGTGGATAATCGCAAGAACTCACCTTCCCGCTGGCTCATAGAAAATGAGCAAACGTTGCTAAAATCGGCCGCTGAGCACGGCAGCGCTGGTGTAGCAACTGGTTGTAAAAATACAAGAGCTTCCTAATAACGAAAAATTAATAAGTTACATATCCTTTCGTTACATTGACCGTAATATGAGCAGTTTACATTTTCAACAAAAGTTTTAATAAAAGTAATTTTTCATTACCTGGAAATGACTTTTGAAAGGTTTAAAGGGGGTCGATCTGTTGGACTCTGGGAAATATATGAAAGGATGGAAAGAGCGCGAATATCGTCTTTCGACTTCGACCAAAATTATAAATTATAATGTAATTAGTTGAAACGCAAGACAATTAATAGAAGGTAATCCACAAAGTAGTATTCCAAATAAACAATTGATCATTTTTTTAAGACATCAGATCACCTTACATATATGTGAAAGTATCGATGTGATTTATGTGAAAGTTATCGATTCACTAAGGAACCATCTAAAAACTAAAAGAAATCCTTTTTAAATTTACTTCTGAAAGCAACAAAATCCCCTCATCTGTCCAAAACATTTTCGATATTGAGAGAAGTGTATCGATTGAGGAAACTCAAAAGAATTTCCTAGGATTATTTATGTTTGAATATTATTATTATTTATTTTAATATTATTATTATTATTATTATTATTATTATTATTATTATTATTATTTACTTACTAGTGATAACACCACTGCATTATTCATTACAATATACACGTTTTTCTAAAATGTTATGTATGTATTAATCATATTTTTCAATTGAATATATGAATGGCACAATTATTAACAAATTGTAACCTGATGAGCAATTTACCCAATAAAACTATCATATCATAAGTACATTTGTAACAACCAATACTTGTAATAAACTGGGCACCAAATGTTAAGTCGCAAGACTTATCAGGATCCTAAACTGATGGTAAATAAAGAAACCAATTCAATTCAATTCAATTTAATTGTTATTGTTATATATTTAGTTCTTCGGTAGATCATGTGATTGCTGCTGTATGAATGCAATTGAATAAATTACATGAGATTTGTTATAAATTACCATGAAGAGAATAAATAGGTACTCTAAGGTAACAAAGAATCAAACAATAGTTTTAAACAGTGTTTTACCTGGCGGCCTCCATGAGTTGTGGTACCACATCCCCTGGGGTGAGGTCTTCCACACGCCTAGGAGTCCTAAAAATAAGTCACAGAAACACCACTGACATGTTTCATATTCATACATGGAATCTGTAGCCTAAACAAAAATTAATGTTGTTGGTCATCCAGTGTCACATTCAAGCTCTTGTGTCCCCAAAGTTTGCAGAGTAAAATTTTTTATTTTGTCATCTCACATCTGAAACATTGTGCACATATTTTACAAATGATTCAAAAGAATTTGTTCTATCAATTGTTCAAGTTGATTAAGTGATCTCAATAAGGGGTCACCAATGACAAATTAAAGTTTATGCTAAACAAAGCAAGAAGGTGGTCAGCCAATGCTTCCATGGCACAGGGTTACTCGGTCCCCAAGTCAGAAAAGAATGGTCATATAATCATACCAAAAAAGACGATTTTGGGAACGAAACATGTGTGTTATATTTTATGTGTTCTTCAAGTATGTTAAGATTTATACATTTATGCCACCTCACGCATTTTCTGGGCACAGCACCAGTGTCTTTCTACTTCATGAGCCATATGTGAACAGCAGATCAGCTCTACACCAGACTTTAAGGATGAGAATGGGCAAAGATTTGGGGAAGAAGAATTAAATCAATATGTGTCATAAAAAGTCTTTTAAATGATAATCTTCATTTAATTCACAATGAAAATTATTCCAAAAATTTTTTTTTTAGAAATCAATTAATATATTTTAATATAGGAAAAAGGGTCAACTTTTCTTGTATACTTCTTTTGCTATTGTAGAGTAACGAAATGCCACATAATTTACTTGATGAAATTAATGTTTAATGAGTTATACAGCAGATCATACACAAACCTAAAACAGGCAGTAGAGATCTAAGAATCTTGCAATGACAAAACTAAACCATGGATGCTGCTGCTGCTGATAATGATCATGATGATGATGAGGAGGAGGAGGAGGAGGATCTTATTAAAGTGTAATAATTGGTAAGGGAACAAACTGTATTTACAATTATATCATACAAAATTTGGAATTCAGTACAAATATTTACAAGAAATAACCTTGATTTACTTCATCATACACAGAAATAGAGTAGGCTTTAAATCTATTCCATCACCAGGAGATTCATTTGGTTATTTCTTTGCAATCTTAGGTGTATTATATTTCTTCTGCCTTGGGGTTTATACTTAAAACTTTGGACTGCCATTTTCTTAATACAAACAATTTCAAAAAGTGAACCTGCATTGTTAAAGTCAATGAGACAAATTTGACCTCAGTTCCAATTTAATTTGACTTCTTTGTTTCATTAATAACACTCATTTTAATTAATTTATAGAAAAATATAATAAATGTAATATATACTGTGACATACCAAACTGTCACACAATATTTTGATGGGAATTGGGGACAAGAATTTATTAAATTCATCGTGAAAAGTGTAAATGTTGAGGGCATAGGCATGCAGGCTGGGCGTTCCTTAGCAACTAGGAAAGCGGAAGTAAGTATAATAAATAAGTAAGTAAGTATAATAAGTTTTTATAAACATAGCGCGGCAAGTAACGGACACAAGATAGTGATATAAGGGCATGCAGGATTGGTGGTAAACTAGTAATGGGGTATGACGTAGAGGGAACTGGAGATTGTTTTGTAAAACAAGAGCCAAGAATGTATGAAAGTTATCGAGGGTTGAACTTTTTGTAGTATGAGGGAGGAGCTTTAGACCGAGTACCGTGCACATCGTACTGCAGAGGTCATAGTAAATGATAGATGCGGGACTTGGTGGAATTTTGTTGACAGGCAGGCAAGCCGGGTAGTCGGTTTATGGTTTCGTCCTTTTTAATCTCAATATATTTTTCTCCACTTATCAAACTAGTGATGCTGTACCACAACCAAACGGTCTCATATCATCTGTAATAGTCGTATAGAACTATATATCTTGTTCACATATTTCCGTCTTCCTTCGAATACCGTCAAAAAGTTATTTGAGGCATCATTGTATTGTGACATATATATGTATTTTTAATGCATTAAATTGTCATGAAAGCAATACAACTTTAACCCTTAGACAAGAACACCACACTAGAAGAGGAATATCCGTCTATGAGGGGGATAAATTATGTTTTGTTATACAGTTATTAATTCGGCAACTTTTACATTTCTACATTGAGATACTATTTTTCTAAACATCGTACACGCTTTTCAGTAACATTTAATGGGTATCAATTCTATTTATAACATTTAACATACTACTAGTGTAATGGTTCCTTCCTCCCTCTGCTATCCTGGCCCCGCGTTGGGCAGCCAAATGTAATGGTTCCTCCCTCCCTCGGCTATGTAATAACTCCCCCTTTTTTCTCTCTTCTCTCTCTGCTACTATTGCCTGGCTAATCTCCTCTTTATCATGATATTACAGACTGTTGGGTGCCATATTTTGTACTCGTACTTGATTGAACCTATCGTTTGCCCCTTTTTAGCTAGCTAGTTTTTATAAAACTTCTCATAACCTGCAGCCGTGGATGAGGTGGTGGTCCTATTGTGACGTCGTGGGAATACACAATAACACAGACACGAGCTTCAATGATAAATATGTACAGGTTTATTCACAATATTTACAATAAATATTTAAGTTACTCTTAGCTCTTGGTAGACGTTTACTTCCCTGATCGCAGGAGCGATCCTTAAAAATGTAATCTGACTCGTGGCCCGCGCCACTCCTCAGCGAACCTTATGCACACAGCACGTGGCTCCAGCGACTTAGGTCACCCGTGGAAATACCCACCCCGGCGTCCCAACACATGGGTTGCCGTACGAACCTCGCTCGGCTCCGCACCGCCCTGGGCGCAAGTTTTGTGCGTTCGCACGAGGGTTCCACTCAGCTCGACAAACCCCACCCCCCGCTCTGCGTTCGCTCTTATATAGCTCCCACCCACGTGACCTGAAACGTCACGGGCCCGCACTAGTCCGTTGCCAGGCATTTTGGGCATCCTTGCCCTGGATTCTAAGAATTTTGCACGCGGCACGCGGCAAAATGCGCTGTCCCGCATTTTGGGCATCCCTTTCCCTAGCTCTCGGAATTCTCCCAATACCGCATTGTTCTCACATCCTGCCTGGCCCCTGGCGTCTAATCCTTTGGCGCAGCGACATTGTGAGTGGAGCGTACAATACGTTACACTATACAGGAATCCAAGCGAGGTGACTGGATTGTGCGTGCTAGGGTATTACAGTAAATGACGAGGCATGCTCTCAATTGGTAAAACGAACATTATTTTTGTTCATTCGTTTATTACTGCTTTCGGGCTTTTTCCTCCTTTCATCATATACGGTAACAACTCACCGTCTTTCCCTCCACACTGATACACAGGAATCCTATGACATAGACATACCAAGAAACAAAAACACAACAAAGAAACTCATTCACGCACAATAATAACAAAACAATATGAAACCTCACTCATACATCGAATGCGCATTCCCTGATTTTCCTTTGACCATTTCTGAATTTAATTTTATTAAACAAAACTTGGTCTTCAACAAATTCTTTTCAGCTACGGAATGCATCTTCAGACGAAGTGTCTGCAAAGAAAATCACACACACACACACACACGTGTCACTTCCCTGTTTTGCGGCGCAGCTCTCGTGGCGATGATGTCCGGTGGCCGCCGTCCGGTGCCTTTCGATGCGCGGTCGCCGTCCACTCCTGCTCGCGGTCGCCTTCGGAAACCAATTATCGCGAACCGCTATTGTCTGCATAAATGATATTATTCAGTTGCTAGTCCGTCACCGTTTGACAAAATTGCATGTACTCGTTGCGTACTGTTCGGCAAGGCAAAACAAAACAAAAACCAACTATTTTTCGCGTTTCCTCAAACACGTCACTTCTTGAAATTACTATCGTTTACATCCACTTACATTCAAAATGAACGTCCAATTGTTCTGATCTCAGAATCTATTCGTTTATATCTTATAACGAGATGTCCGTAGCGTTGAATTTTCTTACAATAAAAAATAACATCTGATTGTCCGTAATCACAAAAAAAATTCTACTTGAAAAATAAAATAAAATTACTCCCGAATTTTGTTCCTTTTTGCTAACACTTCAAAGTTCCAACAAGCATCACAACTTTACTCTCTATTTGAATTACTACACTTTCGAAAGAAACTTAACTACGCGCCAATTACGCGCACACGAAACGTTCATCCCGATACCCACGACACATCTGTCTTTACATCGAAATTTTTCAGCAACTTGCATTGTTACAAAAGGCTTCTGGAACAAAATAGTTGCCACTCTCTTGCTTTTAATATGTAGTTAATTCCGATGACTTTCTTCTCTTCGTAACATGGCGTCATTTGTTTATTTTTTTGCAAACTTCCAAATATTATGTTATAATTTTGCTTCCGAACATGCGAGAAAGTTGACACTAATTTTGTCGTCTTTCCCGTGTTTTAATCTATTGTTTCCCAATGTTTCAGCCAAATCGGTTTGTGCGTTTTGTTACAATTCTTAAAAAACCATGTTTACAATATTTCTTTACTACCTCAACAATGGCCATATTCTGTTCATGTTACATTAAAAATTCCAATTCTATTTCAATTTATATCTTCCGAATGCGTTGACCGAATTTGATGCCGTTTGTTTTATTTAATTTCATAATTTCTGTTCTACCGGACGATTAAGTTGAATTTTCACAAATTTCACGCGCTATAATTCATTATTTTAATTTTGACTTGTAAAATGTTTTCTGTCGGCACCGTTGTAATCGATACACAAGTTTATTCCTTGTCACATTTTGTAAAGTTGCATCTGGGGGTTTTGTCTCAAAATGATAGATCATAACACTAGTAAAACGTGGTTTACCAGTCTCACTGATAAACCTCCTGTTAGGGAATGCGAATCAGAATGCAAAAGTATTAAATCGGCGATCCTCATCTAGGTGTCAGGAATAGGGATGCAACATTGATGTTGATATTTTCAAAACATAGATTTTGTATAGACACATGAACATATTTCGTAAACAAATGAAACATTTATGAAGCCTGATGTTTATTATCGATGTGCTTGATGAGTTGTTGTGAATGAAAAGAACCGATAATCACAATTTTATAAAAAAGTTAAAATATGAAATAATATTGCATTATACCACTGTCAATACATGTGTTCGAATAAAGCGAACGGTGATTGTAACATCCTCATCCAGTAGACTATCTTCAGCCCAAGAAATGACCCCATTTTTCTGGCATTTCCTACGTATGTCCTACCGTACGCAGAGAGGCGGCCAACGCAAGCACTCTAGGTGTAAGGTCTCTTGCCCACCTTCCTGTACCCATTTGAGGAAGTTGTGACTCCATAAGATGACCCTGGGCGATAGTTTTCAGGCTTAGTTTCGCTGTTATTCTTTTTACTTTCTTTTGCCGTTTTGTCTAAATCGTAATTATAAATTAACAATCACGGCCACTGTCAAAACAAATTATCTTCCGCACGAACTTGATCGATGTTTCTAAACCAGGTTTTTGAAAGATGTTTTAATTTTGAACATTGATATTTGCATTTGTATTACTTGAGCATCATTCCTTCGCTTTTCTTGCTATCCGAAACTGGGAGGGGACGCGCCGATAATTCAGCGAGTTCTTCCCTAATAATGGCAGAATGTACGCATGAAAGACTGCAGGTATCAAACACACTGTTCAGTGCGATGTCTATTTGTCGGCTCCAGTCCCGGTCAAGCAGCGGCTGTGAGCATCTCTCCTTTCATCTGCAGGTCCCAATTCTTCGCGGGGTCCGAACGCGCAGAGAAATAGTACTAGAACATAGATCGCAAGCCATCCCTTGTTAGACCTATCTGGATATACACAGCAATAACATGCTAGCAATTTGTGCATTGCTCACTCGGACTCGAACTGCCTTTTTCCTTTTGTTTGTGATATTGTGTATTAGTTATTCAATTGTGCCACTTACACCCTTTTCTTCCGCTTCATTCTATCATTACAAGCATAATATCCTTTTCTAGAGATTTTGTTCGACTCATAGTATGTCCAAAATATTTTATTTTCCATTTTTTGGCTTTGGCTTTTAGAGAAAGTTCTGTTTTCTTTTCAAAATTTCGGCATTTATCTTTTTGCCCTCCCATTGTACGTTTAATATTTTCTTCCGTGTCCATACTTCAAAAGCATCTTCCTTTTTTCGGCCTATCTCAATGTTCAGCTTTTACACCCACACAACAGGATTAGAAATACCATTTTCTCGATTATTTGGATTTTGGTCTTATGCAGAGCTTGATTTCTGACGGAACACGACGGAACGGCGTTCCTGTATCTCGCTGATAATTATTACATTATATTATAAATATATAATTATTTCTATGAAATTAATAAATCATTTTGAGCGCGTTCCGGACCTAAAATTTTAGAAATCAATCACTTGATATGCCTGCATATTTTATGAATTTGTGTAATTTTCTTTCCGCTGCTTTTTCTAAAATTATTCCTCTCTTTAGATTTTCTGTACAGTATCCAGAATTTGTTATTGTAATTCATAAGTATTTAACTTCGCCTGCCATGTATATCACTTCTCCGTTGATGTTCAGGCTTCCTTTTATACCAGTTGACATAAATGTTGTTTTCTTTAAATGTAAGTTCATAGAATTTTTAAATTTTATATTAATAATATATTTAGCTATCCTTATTACATAATTCAGAATTAAGTACAAATAAAACATCTGCATAATTTTGATGACATAACATTTTTGCGTTTTCTCGAAAAGGAGTAAAGTGGACATGTCACGTTTTGAATGTTTGCTCCTCATTTCGCGCTCCTTTCTATCCAAGCCCAGCGCCGCCAGGGCACGCGCTCAAGTGTAGTCACCCTTCTGAGCTGGAAGCAGGGTCGCACCTCTGGCACACTGCTGTTCTGATAGCGTGACTTTTCTGACCTCTGCAGACATCTCGCCGCGTTCTTCGGCGGGCTGCGTGCTACACTAGGGCAATTCGATGTGCCCAAGCGTAGGAAGAGGGCGGTGAGTAGTTTTCAGTGGGCGAGAACATTGTGCAATGACGAAGTGGAGATTATACTCTTATAAGAATTAGTGGAATCATTCGCGTTTCCTTAATTATTAGCAACCGAGTATATATATAAACCAAATTATAAATTAAACAATTAATAACAATTATGAAAGTATATTTGATTAATAAAAATGTTGTGAGATATTATTAACTAAAGTAACTTATTTTGTCAACATGTATGGATGGTAAGCTATTGTTTTTCATTGAAAATACCGGTATAACGTTTATTGACGTCCATACCGGCAAAGAAGTCCAATAGAGGTATTTACTAGTATAAAACAATAAAGGTATTTGAAAAAGGTATGAAAAAATACCGATATTTTTACCGGTTATCAATACCTTTTCGGTCGCTGTTCACTAGCAGAATCAAAGAAAAACAAACTATCCTTGTTATCTTCTCTTTCATTTGTATTTACAGTATTTCAAGTATTTCTTTTTTAAAAACATCTATTACATGTATTTAAATATATCTCCAAAATACATGCTCAAAAAACTCAAAAATAGGTTTTAAATACAAAAATACATATTTCAAATACAAGTATTTAAATATTGCTCAACCCTCTCTATAACTAGTATGTGCGATCAATTATAAAAAACAAAAACGATCAGCAATGTACTAATCTCAGTACCCAGCTTGAGGGTAGTACTAATGCATATGCCAGGAGTAAGTCCGGAAAAATTTGTAGAATGAAATTGCAAAATATGGACATAAATATATAAGTAAAACGCTAAATAAACGAATATGCAAAGTCAGATTTTCCTGCAGTATGTAACATCAAATTTCATTAGAAATAATTTAGTACAATTACACTGTGTAAGTATCCTTACAATACAATTTCAAATAAAAGCTAAATTAATACTTTACTCGCATTATCATCAAAATTTCTTGTTGTGATTTTTGAGATTTTTTAAATATATACATCAATTTCATTCTTAAATTACTCTAAAACTACGCGGTTTTGCAATAAACTTACATGCCCTCTGCAATCTTCGAAAATACGGCGGGGTGGGTGAAAATGTGACCACCATCATATTTTTTATCGTCTTTAAACAAAAAAATTGGAGCTCTTTTTGAGAAAAAGTTACAATTGTTTTAATTGCCTGTACTTCGCCCCAAATTGCACGAAAACTACTCAAATGTTTCAAAAATTAAACTTGATCTTATTTTCAGATCTGTCAGAACAGATTTCAGTAAGGAAAAAAATATATCATCAATATTATAGTTGAAGGAAGACGCCCCCAAAAATTGCACGTTAGCAATTTTCTAAAAATAAGTGATGTCAACAAACAATAAATCACATTTCTCTTGGGTTCTGTACGTAACGCGAGGACAAAATTTAGTCAAATAATTTGGTGACAGTTTGCGAAGATTTTGAAAATGATTTTGAGTAATTTTGCTTAATGTAAAGTACCCTCAAAAATCAAAATATCCGTTTGAAACTCCCAAAGGATCGAGTTCGTTCAGGTAGATTCGGGAAGGTCAATTTTGGAGAAAATTGGCAGAGCGGTTTGGGCGTTAGCGTTGACCATAAACGGACAGACATGTTTTGGCGTCAATCGATTTTTAGGTATCAAGGACACATGTATTTTTTCGCTAGACCACGAGTTAGAAGAAGTAATGTAATATTTAGAAAGAGGATTTTACTTTACCAGGGCCCGACAATAAGAGTTTTCCGGTACCCGATTACATAATTTGTCGGAAAGTAGTCTTAAAATTAACAACAAAGAAAACAATTTTAAAATTTAGCTTCCGCGATTTTACTTGGGAAAACAGATTCATCAGGTGAAGTCTATCAAGGAGACAAACGCCGTTTTGAGATCAATAATCGAGTCGCAAGATAAAAGAGCTCGTACGTAATCTCGGTTCATACTTTCTGGTAGAGGAATGATAATGGAAGATCTTAGAAGTAAAATGTAAGTAAAATAAGATGTTATGGCATAGAATATTGGTGATATCTACACAATTAATTCCATTTTCTTTTTCAAGTCAGTTTCCAAATGGGAATCGATATTTTGAGCACCGCCTCAAATAATTGTTTGCTGGTATTCGAAGGAAGACGGAACTATGTGAACAAAATATATAGTTTTATACGACTATTACAGATGATACGAGACCGTTTGGTTGTGTTACAGCATCACTAGTTTGATAAGTGGAGAAAAATATATTGAGATTGAAAAGGACGAACTATAAACCGACTGCTTGGCTTGTCTGCCTGAGAGCACGGCCTCCTCCCGTGCCGCAGGCCGCCGGGTTTGGCCGTTCGGCCGCGTCGAGGGAGCCCCCAAATGGGTCGGGTGACACAACTGCGTGAAGCGGGAGGGGGGTCAGGTATTTTTCCGAAATTTCACTTTACGCCGCTTCTATTCATCCGATTTGCATGATTGACACGGCGTTGGATTCAGGAAGCACGTCGTCATCGCGCTATAAGCCCACAATTTTTAATTTCTTCCCGGAACCATGAGAAAAAAATTAAATTTTTTTTGGAAATATTTTTTGAAAAATCGGCACCCTAGCATAAATTTTATTTTAAAAAGAAGTCCAATGCCGTTTACAGATCGAAAATGGGACAATTTGTTCAGACGTTATCGGTCTAGTAAATTTTGCTTATTTTGGTGCTTCCACGTGGTGGCGACAAATGGAACTAGTGTCGGTACATTTAGCCTTAATGAGTTATTCCTTGTGAGTACTGTGCAATCGTCCGCATCTCTGAAGAAACGTTCAGAAATAATAAACAGTGTGGCAAATTTAAAGGCGAAAAAATGAACAAATCTGAATTTATTTATTTGTTATCTTTTATAAATATTTGTGTATTATCCGGTTCATCTTTTAACATCAAAATGACCATATTTTCATTACAAACGTATATGTCAAGATGTAAGTTTGTTTTTAAAGTAAAGTAATATTGAAAATACATTAGGCAACTTTAATAATAAAGTATAATTCATTATTTTCAACCAAAATAGATTTTTGAATGAATGCTTTTTTTTTGCAAAAGTTTACAATTTCTTTAAAAATTGAAGGCCAGAGTATACTGAATTCAATCCTTTTATTTTAGAATGCTAGAACTACCTAGAGCTGAGTGATTTAGAAAAGAGTAAATGTCTACAAAGGCAAAAAAATGGCGCAAGGCCTAAAACAAAAATGGCCGCCATTTGTAAACGCAAATAAAAATAAATTGAAGATTTTTTCAACAGCCTAAACATAAGGAAATTTATGTACAAAATATGAATTTTTTTCGAGAAGGTCCATGCAATTTACTAAATTCTGGACCACTTAAAATGGACTGACACGGACGTAATGGTGGTGCCAGGCAATTGTATGCTGCGTAAGTTAGAATTTGTACATTATTTCATATTTCTTTGTTAGTTTCTTACATTCTAGCTTTTGTTAAACATTTTAAAATTTATCTTTTAGAAATTATTTAAACACCATTTTAAATTACGTCCTTTAATTGAGTTAAATGTGAAAACGAATAGATGATTTCGCTATGCTTAATAAGCTGTGGTAAAGAATAATGCATGTAAAAAACGTGAATATGAAAATATATTTAATTATATTTTTTTATTTATTTCTTGCTAGCGGTATCAGTGGCGGCTTGTAGGGTACTGCCTTTATGCCATGGCACCACCAACAAAAAGGAAGAGGGAACAAAGTCCCCACAAATGTGTGTATAAAAGTATCGTTTTGTTTTCAAAATGGGATCTTTATGTGTAATTCATTTGAACGAGCACTTAGTCTTTCGATGCTCTATCAATACTTTCAAACGCACAGGGCGCAATGCTATCTGCCGGCCTCCTCCTCAACCTCTGAGCCACTTACGAATTGGCACCATATCTGCCCATTTGACGCTGTATAAAGATTGCTGTGTTTGTTTGTATGCGTCCCTTATGGATGAGACGGTGCCACAAGCGAAGTGGTATCGTCTCATCCATAAGAGACGCATCCGAATTAGTTCACGTCCTGTTCGATAGAATGTACCAATGGCACTATCTTCGAGCAGACTATCTCGCGCTCAGGTTAACCCGATGTCCTGATGCTTTCCTTGTGTTTCGTACATGGAGAGGCGGCGTACGTTGTGAGCGTAAGGCTCCCCTCATCCTCCCGTGCCCTTCGTTAGCGAACTTTGGAAACTGTGCTTACTGTCCACACGGCCCCAGTCCACTATCGGACACCACTTGGTTATGGTGAAAATACTACTTGATTGTAAAGAAAAGAAAAGTCGCGTTTTCTGGATCTCTATAGATATGTCCAGAACACGTGACTTATAGTAGCTCGGAGGGCAGCACCGTCGCCTCTCTGTGGCAAGTGGCAGGCTGCTACAAGCCGTGAGCTTATCGATAAAACAAGACATATGTGTCGATTTTCTATTAAATCGTCCTGGTCATTCTTCTTTGGAGGTTTTCCTCTGCCTACAATGGTTTAACGCCGTTTTTGTTGTTTCTTTAGGTACGCTTTCTCGCAGTGAGATGTTCTTTTTTCTTTAAAATAAAGTTGTATTTTCACAATAACCAAGTTGTGTTCGATAGTGGACTGGGGCAAAGGGGATCAGGAGAGACAGTAAGATTTTTTAGATGCCGTAGTTCCCAAAAAATCAGAAATGTAAAATTATAGCATCCTCGAGACAAAGAGGTCAAAAAGTTTCTGCTTTGAAGCAAAAAAAAGTTATATGATTATTTCAAGTCAATAGTAGGTTACAGATTCCGCCATCTTCGTAATTCGCAATTCACACGTCTAAACATTTTCCTGTCATTTTCAAATGTTTCATGTGAAGAAGCATGTAGATTTTCCACTCCACTAAAGAACAAGCGCTCAATAAATAAGTTGTCATTTACTTGTATTGCCTGAACGTGTTGTATAAACACAGCATCATAATATATATGAGCCACTAACATTTTGTGGATCTTCAAGACTATTTGTGTCAAATCTAAATCATCTTCAAGAAATTTGCATAAAAGCTAAGTCGAAAAATTACGTAGGTCACTAAATCAACTGTTTTCTTCTGCCTCCAGGGCTATTCAGTCGTACCTCAATTTTATTGCAAGAAATGGCATCAAATATTCATTAAAACTGGCCAAGCAAAAGATATTGAAAATTCGTTTCATAAAAAATGTTAATATTAAAATCATCGGGGAAAAACAAGTAATATTTTATGCGCGTGACTTGAATATTGAAATTCGACAATCAAAATTTGAATTCAGCACAAGAAACAGCAAACATTTATTTTAAAAACAGGGTAAAAAGTGCAAGATTTATACTTTTAAATATATATTGAAACGTTTTTTATTTAATTATTAATAATAAATGACAATCGTAACCAATTTCCGAATTTACAAACAATTTGGGTGCTATGAAAAGGTTACCCTTGAATTCCTGATTATCGATTATTGTCTTCAGATATATGACCAATAAATGTACTACTCGCGCAACTTTTCTTGAACGATGTATTGAGGAAATGCGGGCGGAGTGGGGGTATTAGTTACAAAGTTGGCCATAAAAGTATTTACAGTAACGTCAACATCTGAAAAATCAAAGTCAACCTGCTACGTGTGCGGTCAGGTCATCGCTCTGGGTAGGCAACAGCAGGGACACTAGATAGGAGTTTTAGGTGCCTCCCTTGGAGAACCTGGACCTGCCTCAGTCATTTCTTAGATATTGATAATAAACCTGAACACAAGTTCTTTACTATGAAAGCATCTAAATTTGACTAGCTTCTGTTTCGCGCCAACGAAGTCGTAATGCTTGGAATGTTGTCATCAATGATTGCTGCCAGCTTTGGCCTTCAACTGTTTATTGCTCAAGGGAGGGGGAAGCAAGGTCATCGTTCAAGAAAAGTTGCGCGCGTAAATCCCGCTAGCTCGGTCGTCGGGTTCTTATGAAATAATTGTTGCTACTTACTCCGCAACCAATTACTCAATCTGCTATCCATATTAATCGCGCGACTTTTCTTGACGTCTCCCAGCGCGGGGTGCGGGGAGAGGAGGCTTCTCCCGACGTCACATTATTAATACTATTCGCGCCTCTTTTGCTCTTAATACAACAGGACATTATAGACGATAAAATATAACAAATAATAACACAATTAATAGCAACCACAAGGAAAATAATTAGATAACGATAATATTGCTTATTAAGGAGATATGATATTACCAAAATCCGAATCGAATAAATCACAGGGCACAACACTAACAGTGAAAACGCGAGAACTGAATTCATTCGAAAGCAGAGCTTGGCAGCCCTGACAATCTTGCCGTGCCGTTCCGAGTGAGACCAATGTTGTGACCAGACCGTACCGAGTCGTACTGTGTTGAGCACTAGGGAGCTCAGACGTCAAGAAAAGTCGCGCGACTAGTACATGTGGTGAGGAATCTGAAAATAATTCTAAAATGTCTACTTTAGGATTGCACTAATGGCAAATGAGAATCAGCTTTTTTTCAAACTATGAATTATAATTTATTATAAATACCAAAAGTTGTTAACTATTATCAATTATTACAATTTATCGTTAGGTCATGAGCATTTCTTCTCGTTATTGCAACAGCGTTATAGAACCTTTTATCCTTTCTTGCAAAGGTACACGCACGTCGCTCGATGTCGCCGCGTAGAGTAGATCAATTTTTCTTCTTGTTGAAGTCCATGATGATCAGCGACCAAGTCGAAACTTCCTCCAACCACTTCATAAGCACTGCCTATACTCTTTATCTTGCGTCGCAGGTGGGCACCTATTTCAAATTGATTATTTTTTCCAAGTCGGAATAATATCCTTCTAATATTATTTTCTATCGCCACCCTAGCAATTCACAATTCACTGGTAAAATTTCTAAGTCAAATTTTTTAACTTCACTGCGAAAAAGTTCACTTTCCAGTTCACTCTGAAAATATTACAAGTCCAAGTTTGAATGGTACAACACGTAAATTTTACAAGTTCCCGTTGCACACCTAATGCGGAAATATTCTAAGTTCAAGTTCAATGTTCACTCTCACGAAATATCACAAGTCCCGATTTGATAATTAACCTCAAGAAAAACCGCACAAGCGATCCGCTCACCACCACGACACGAGTCGGAATGCCCTATTCCCAATCTGATCCACCCTTCAAAGCTCGCTGTGTTTTAATTTATTTGCCTAAACAAAAATGTCCGTCATTTTTGGTATGTCTATATATATATATATATATATATATATATATATATATATATATATATATATATATAGTGACATACCAATATGGGGACATAGTTTATTACAGAATATTTGTCGTAAATGGGCGAAATGTTTAGAGCAAATAATAGGCAATATGGCGCCTTAGTAACGACGTCGTGGTTGTTGTCAGGATAAACAAACATTCATCTGACCGTGGAGGTGGCGGCGTGAGTAGGAGGAAATATGAGATTCGTGGATTGGTTGAAGAAGCGTCGAATGATTTAAAACGGAAGTTTGGGCATTTTGTCGAAATAAAACAAAGGCGAGGCATTGTGGGTTTTAAAAGGGAGGATAAAATTAATTCGGTCGCATGTCGTGACGGTGAGCAGTTCGCTCGTGAATAGATTAATTTGTGCATGCTAGGTCTTATAAAAATTTCGGGGGTCTACAAGACGTGTTGGGACTTTGAAATATTTTCGTGTGGTAGAGCAAGAATCGTACTTGAGGGACATATTCGGACTCTGAATATTTTCGTGGCAAAACCAGAAGTGAACTTTTGAAACTTCTAAGATTGGGGGAACGTGTCGAGTTCCGAATATTTTGCTGTGCATAAAAATAAGACTTGGAGTTTTTTCGCGAGTGAACTCTAATCGTTCTTGAACTTATAAATGTATGCTGTTCACAAACGATATCGGACTTTGCATATTTTCTTGCTATAAACGGAAGATAGAACTGAGAGATTTGTTTTGCTGTGTACTCATAAAAGCACTGGATATTTATACGGTGAGAACGGGCGTCAGGCATAATATAGTGGAGCTGGAACAAATATTTGAGTGGTGCGAAGCGGTGAATCGGTGGTGTTCGTTTTCAAAGAAGAGAAGAAGATTCGTGGTAACTGGACTTCGGAGCTTCAAATACAAGAAGGGAAGGCGTTTCTTCAAGGGAGCACCAATCAAGAGCACGCGAAGACCAGAATCGCCGTATAAGGTTCGAACCAGGTCATCACTAAGAAAGTTTCTCGATGTAATTTTTTTTCATTTTAATTTGCTGCATTGATAAGAAATAAACATTAAGTTTCTCTTGAAAGAAAGATAAAATGATTTTCATTGGCCAATTCAAGCTAATAAGTAGCTAGATCAAATAATCTCTGTTTCAGATTCCACACCATTCTGTATAGATGGTAGATCGGGTAATCGGCTATTAATAGATAATAGCGATTATTTCTGACGTTACTCATCGACCCAGCTAGCAGGATAATATTCAGTTTTTTATCAGAGTAATAAAAGTTAAAATATTATCGTAACCTTTTTCCTGGCGCCCATGTTATAAGAAATTTGGAAACGGGTTACGACGAATCGCCCAATAATTGTAGCAGTTAGGGGGGGTGTATATATATATATATAGTGACGTCACGGGATTATACGAACCCGTAACGCCACCATAAGCCACGAGAAAAGACCAGAACACAGAGAAATAGGGTACGCGGCGGAGCGATGGTCCGAGAAAGCTACATCTACCCGCAGGTTTTCGCACTCTGATGTCCGAAGTTGGGGATAATATTTTCTTGAGAAAGCGCGAAGGAGGAGAAAATTCACCCCTCCAGAAATGTCCCCAGGCGGAGACACATAAATACCGCGACGCACTTCGGGAGAGCTCTCTTACAACTTCGACAGCGACGGCGACTCAACTTAATTCTTCGGCGATAGTCATTGGTTAGTGCAGGAGTATAATTTTACTTGCTTAGTCAAAGCTGATTTAAGAAACGCGGTAATAAGTGATAGAATTCAGAAGTGAAGTGCATGTACATTGTTAGCACTAACATTACGCGAGTAACCAAGCGATGTGATTGCTTGAACCTGAAATAATTTCATAATTGAAATAAATTCGCGCAGAAGGACTCTAAACGAAATCCAGCATTTAATTTTGTACGCCACGACCACGCACGCTCAAAGTGTGGTATGTCGGCCGAGTGCTAGTAGTATTCAATTCAAGTACGTTAGTTATTTAAAGCTGGTAGCGTGAACAACCGGTACGCGGCAGGCGGCAGAAGGACGACTCCAGAGAAGACTCAAGCCTAGGCGAGAAGGACTTGGACCAAATACGTGGATGGTACGAGCCCGAGATCGAGAGAATGGTCTGGAATTTGGACGTGTGGCGGAATCCTGATATCGACCGAAGGAAGTAGAATAACCGCGGGACATCGAACCAGTCAAGTGACGTGGCGAGGACGGCGAGCGACCGAAAACCCCAAGATTAACTGATGGCGAGCGGGAAGGAGATGTCGAGGTAAAGAACTGGCAACTTCTATGCGGCAATTTGTTGGGAAACCGTGTACTTTAAATACCAGGTGAAGCGTCCTAAAATATGTGAAAGTTCCAAATAATTACTGGGAGAAATATTTCGAACGTATGAGCGGCAGTTTAGATTTCATTCGCTGTACGCACCAGTAAATTCGTTTGAATGCCATACCTTGTACAACTTTTCTAAGGTAAATTATAATTTTTCATGTAATGTAAAAGTAATCTTATTTGAAAGTCATGTTTCCATTGTATGATGTCAGGGATAATTAGTTGCTATAATTTGTAAAGGCTACGATTTAAGTAACGTGTGTGTCACGTTTATTCTTGTGTTAGAGTTTACAGCATTGTAATAAATGCGCAGCTTAAGGCTGACCTCTGTGAAGTCTATGATAGAATAATTGTAGAGAATCACTTAAAGGGCCGTGTACGGAGAAAACTTAAAATTAACAAAAGTTAAATGAGGTACACGAAATAATTCAGAAAGAGGTAGAAGCAAAAGAATTGTGAATAGTACTTCTTGAAGTATTCAGGCAGTCGAGGTGACGCCTATACATTTTTTTTGTGGTTGTGTTCTTTCTTTTTTTGTTTCTGTTTTCTTTGCAGTGACCATCTACGCAAAGTGCATACTTTATTGTATATTTGTGCCACTGTGTAATTTTGTTTTTACTGAATATATGCTCATTTTACCAGAATTTTACATAATTCATTGTGTCAAGGGTTCAGACCTTTCTCATACCCGAAAGATCCTGCTTCCTGAGAATTCAAAGCTCGCTTCACGATCATTCATTGTTTCACGCTTCATCGCCACCGGCTGGAAGGTAGTAGGTGGGCGTGTTATAATATATATATATATATATATATATATATATATATATATATATATATAAACAGATACATTGAAAAATTAATAGTTAATTATATTAAATTCTGGTTAAGTTAGTGTGGAACGTTCCTTCACTCCATGAAAAACTACGAACATTTTGTATTTATGAACTTTTTGGATTCTTTTCGATTATGAAAGTTAAATGTACGCAATATTTCTCTCAATCATAATAATTAATGCAATTTTCTTAAATATTTTTAACGCCGACAGTTTACAAAAATATACAGGAGTCACTTCTACCCAAATAGCACTGGGGCTTGAAATTCGTTGGTACTTTTCATTACTGATGAAAGGACACGTGGAACCAAATGTTCTATACATTTTATTTTATTATAAAGCAACACCTTATCGCTACGGCCACGATAATATTTTTTCTTAGAACTGTTTTCAGAAAGCAAAGGTAGCAACTTGATGAGTGTTGATAAAATAGTGCTTTTTTAAATCCAATTTGTCGACGAAATTCACAGGCAAAACCTAAATACACCGAAAAAATTAAATATCATTGTAAGTAACAAATGTGATAAGACACACGCACCTCGTCAACGGCATAATACAGCCAAAAACTCTCTAGGAATCGCTTACGCGCCCAGCAGAGGTTGCAACCCAACACTTTCCCGCCAAACGTTGTGACGTCATTCTGGACTTCTCTGGCACGACTTTTCACGCCTTTCTCAGTCGTGCCGCTAGAGTCGCTTGATCTTTATTTATTTATTTATTTGCGTCAAAAAACAGTTAAAAACTGCGTATGACGTGCTATGGGGAAAAGTGAATTGTGTGCACATTTTCAAAATTCTGCGATCTCTACACCAAGTCATATACTACTTAAATTTTGAATTTTTGAAAGGAGAAAAAAACAAAAACTCCCATGTAATAAAACCTATTTTCAAGGATAAACAAGCAATAAATTTTGAATTTTGAAAGGAGAAAAAACAAAAAACTCCCATGTAATAAAATCCATTTTCAAGGATAAATATGCAATAAATTTTGAATTTTGAAAGGGAGAAAAAAACAACAAAAAAACTCCCATGTAATAAAATATATTTTCAAAGAAAATAAGCAAAAAATTTTGGCTCTTATTACTTCCTGCCGCGACAACATGGAAACGATAATTTGAATAAATGTATTTCCCACTGAATTCTAGAAGACGTGCACAGAAATGAAGTTACATTTATGTCCAGAAGCAAAACAAGGGGCCATCTCAGCATTTGCTCAATGGATCAGGGAAACTGGACGAAAAACCTGATCGAGATGGGGGTCATTGACCCGGAAGCTGTAGTACAATAGTTGTTACAGGTTGTTTATACTCATTTATACAGTCCAAATGGTAAATAATCTACAGCACTGCTTGATCCAACACCACCTAGACCAGAGAGAATACTAATAGAGGCGGCACTCAACGTTAATCCCAACGCTCTTATTCAAATTTCTAATTTTCATGGAGGGGAAGTAGCCATCTTAGACCCAGTGTGTGAGCCAATAGCGTCGAAGGGCGTTCTACCAATGGAGGTGGCGCGTAATGACGACCAGGAAATTTAAAATGAAGTTGTTTTCAAAATGGCGTCAAATTAATACATTATTTTGATGTAAAATAAATATGCTAGGCAATTTAGAAGACTAAAACATTAGGATTTGGAATCCTAAGTCACTGAATGGAATTTTTGTCCAGGGAGTGCAAAATAAAAGGTCATTTCATGAACACAATATTTATTTCTAAATTATGTAAATAGTCATACACAATATTTTAAAAAAAAAAAAAGTTTTTTATTTGCCATTGACTAAATATTGAAACCATGAATTTAGACAATTGTCCAAATATAACTAGTGACCATTACTTCTTTAATATTGCATCATTATTAAAATGACATTCCAGCTATCAACACCTGTCAAATTTCAGCCTATTAACAAAATTGCTACTAAGGTTCAATACAAATGAATATTATTGATACGTTTTATAAATAAACAAGAAACTTGCATCTGCACAAAGAGTTCACAAAATCTATCTTTTTTTGCGTGCTTTCTTCAAAAAAGCAATATTACACATTAAACTGCATTACAAGAAACATGTTTTACCTCCTACCTTGTACAAGTGATGAACTAAGTAAAAAAATTCGTGATTCTACTTCAACTTTATTTATCTCAAAGCAGAGTTTTTGGACTTAGTAGGTTTCACTAATATTCCGATATCACAGGCTACACATTTGTCCAAAAGCATGGCTAGTTGCTCAATGGATCGTGGATGAAAATCCAAAGGCCCATAATACATCCAGAATTACTCAACATTTGATACAGGTATTGAACAGTTTTTCAATTACTAAAAAAATATTGTCATGTCTTTCCCAATCATGTTATGTGACATAACGCACACAATTTCTGCAAAACAATATAACTAAATAAAAGCACTCATACTCAGGAGATTATACCCAACAGACATCTCAAGAACCATCAGAAATATGTTTAGAAAATAGCTAATGCTTCCTGGTAAAAATGCCAAACTGTTAAACAAAGACTTATACATAGTTCACAAGACAGGTAGTGGGCCAAAAAAACCTGAGATAAAAATTTACTGCTACAGAAACACCAAATGATTATCCCTCGAAAATACATTTTTTTATTTATTAAATGGAATCCCAAAAAACTTCAATTTGGTACATGTCTACAAGCAAGTGGTCCTGCAGTTTGGATTTACTAAATTACATACAGTAACTGGAAGTGCTACAGAATAGCACAGACTTTCTCGAAGTTAAGTTTTCTAATTTCCTTTGGTGTGGACCAGCTCTATGGTCTTGCCAGCTGGCATCTATCGCCGCCCAAAATACATTTTTTTGCCATTTTCTCAACTCTTCGATTACCAAATAGTAGAACCGAAATATTATTTTAAGAGTATTAAAGAAGGCTAAAACCTAGACATGTGTCTAGACATGTGACATGTATCAAACCAACACTACCTAGACATGTGTCTAGGTAGTGTTGGTTTGATACGGTCGCGATCATGCGACATCTTGCGCCAGGACAGAGGAAGACGCAAAAAGTCGTGCCATATTCCATCTTGAAGATAATACCTCAGCTGTTGCGTTTGTGTATCCAAATATATGTACTTCAAAAATAACTTTGATAGACTTAATTTTTGGAATTGAAGCTGCTGATTGGATATCTGCGGCGCAGCTGATCAAACGTCAATTCTTCATAAGATTTTTTAAAAAATATTATAGTTATAATTCAATCGGAGATATGTGTACTGTATGCACCCTCTACCACCACAGAATCATCAATAACGCCCGTGTGACAGTAGAAATTTATATTCACAAACGATGAAAAAATACGTAACTAGAATAAACCGTAAAGATTTTAATTCCGTGAGGTAATTAACTTCCATAATAATATAATCCACAGTACATCGTGTTGTCCAATGAAATTTTTTTTTATGTATAATTGGTTCTGTATATCAAATTAGTAGGAATGAGCGTTGTGTGTAAATTCTATGGAGCGACATAGAGATACAATTTATGAATTGATATGCACACTCCATGAAGCGTTAGCATTGCAGAAAACCGGCTCTTGACCGTCGTGCCGAAGACACAAGTTTTATGAGACTTTTCTGTTGTTTGAAGAGGGTGGAGGAAAAATTGTGAGAGCTATATCCGCATTCATCGGCCTTGTAGCATCTCACGGTGGGTACTGGAACCAATGAAGTTATTAATGTATTACTTCTTTCGCGATTTGTTTCGGTTTCATTAAGATGTGAGAAATTGTATCAGGAAACGATATGGCTGTTGTATTTGTTGATGAAGCATGTAATCTTTAAGTGCATAGAAATTCTAATTGTGAGGTAGCCAGTACGATGGAAAGTTAAAAGAAAATATTAAGATGATAAACGTTTAATAAAATGCATTTATTAATTCATATATCGATGTGAAATTGCACCGGTCGTAATTGTCAATAATCACTACTAAGCTTATTTGACCTTTTAAAATTTGTGTATGGATGTGTGAGCACATGTTTATAATTGAAAAAATTACTCGGTTAAAAATTAAGTTTAAGTCGGCGAGAACTTCACGGTGATAGCCCCACTATTTGTACAGGTTTGCTATGGCAGAAGCTGAAGAACTTGGTTTGTCTGCTGAAGAACAGTTGGAAGCTTTAGATGCCATAGAAAATGGACAAGATGTTGATGTAGGGGATGGTGGTGATGTTGATGCATCGGGAGCAGGTAGTGGTGGTGTGGATGACCCCGTAAGTGGAATCAGCGTACAAGATGGAGAAAATTGCAACCATTGACAATTTTTTACTTTGTTCAGTGGTTTCTAGATGTTTTCTTATGCTTTTAAACATGAATATTAATTGTAACATTTTAAATGAAACTTTCAAGTGAACTTAAGTGTGTAGACTTCTATAATTAAGTTAAGGTGTTGAATTTGTCGGTAATTGTGTTTTTTATGATGATTTCCATGCCAATGATGTCATTGGTAATTTTTAGGAAACTTCAAGTTCTATTACGTGAAGTGCTGCTGCAGACAGCATGCAAAGTGTAGTTTCTTAAAGATGATCTTCAGGAATGGGTTTTTCATGTGTAGATAGGGATAAGGATGAATTTCATGGTGCTGACTTCCATTAAGGTACATACCTCAGTCTTCATTTCATGGGTGTCCTGATTTTTAAATCAATCTTGATTACCGCAAATTTTGTTTTCAAAAGTAAAATTTCAGGATTGTAAAACGGTTAATGTACTTATCTTTTTGTTACATTAGGATTCTTGGGCTTTGTAACTTTTTTCTGAGACAGATGCAAGATTTTACAAATCTGATAACTAGTGATGTTTAAGTTAGTATGTTCCCTCAGAATTTATATGTTAAATTTGGTTATGAAGGTTGCCTTGAATGTAAGCAAACTACATTACTTTTCTTGTAATCGCAAGGAATATATATTAAAGCTTGAAAACTATTGATATTTAAAAAAAAAAATTGTTTGCAAATGAGCAAAAGGATAGCCCAAAATGAAAACGGAGTTGAGGCTGTTATGTAGGAAATGGTTAGTGGTGTTCAGAAGTGAGAAAATAATTGTGGAATGTGTTGAATGGATTGGGTTTTTTTTGTTTGGTTTGTCCTGTCTTCTGGAAGTGTTGATAAAAAGATCTTGTTGGCAGGGTTTGTTTTGAAGTGCTTGAATGAGAACTGTATTTTATGAAAAATATTTTGTGCAAGATTTGACCTATGAAATTGAATTGTTAACACTTCTGTTGAACCAGTAATGTTTTGACAAAGGATGCACACGTAGTTACAAAAAGGGATAGATACTTTGTTGTCTGCTATGGATCAAAAGTCTTTATTTGTGGATTCCTCTTCATATTCCATTTCATTGTCTTATCGTTCTTGTATGTTATAGGATTTTGAAGAAATTTGAGCAATAGTTAGAGAAGGTTGGAAAGGAAGGTGTTGGTAACTGCTAGATGAATATTGCATGATTTTATTACTGCTAATTATTTCAGAATTGGGTAAATGAAGAGCTGTTATTTATATATATTTTGTAATGTGTGAAACAATTAGTGAACTTGGAGAGGGAATGGGTGATAAGATTTGCGATACACGCAAATTGTGAAAATTGGAATTTTTGGGAAAATACCAAGCTCTTGAAGTTTGTCGTTAATTCCTCTAAGCTTAGTTTGTAGAAATATATACTGCTCCTTTTTGTGGTTGATAGGTGAATGTGAAATTGGGAATGCAATGCGTGAATTCGCTTGGATGCGATTTTGATCTTAGATAAAACATTCCGTTTTGGTGTGATAAAGTATTTCTGTTTTTTGAGGAATTGGAAGCAATAAAAGCAAGAGTCAGAGAAATGGAGGAAGAAGCAGAGAAACTAAAGCAGTTACAGTCTGAAGTTGATAAGCAGATGAATTTGGGTAGTCCTCCTGGCATGAGTAAGTGATGGATGTAGTGAAGAAGGCATGCAAGATGGTTCAGCATCTAATTAGCTCTTCTTCTGTAGTTTTTTTCATTCTGTTCCTTTGAATTTTTGAATCAATTTTTAATACAGAGAATAATGTATTTTACAGCGAGCCCCTTAAACATGTCACTAGAAGAGAAAATGGAAGTAGATAACAGATCTATATATGTTGGCAATGTAAGTGTGGTTTGTATATTTGTAGGGAGTGTTTTGTTGTTACAAATTTCAATTGTTGATTATTGTGTAGGTTGATTATGGTGCTACAGCAGAAGAATTAGAGCAACATTTTCATGGCTGTGGGTCAATCAATCGTGTTACTATTTTGTGTAATAAATATGACGGTCATCCTAAGGGCTTTGCCTATATAGAGTTTGCAGAAAGGGAATCTGTTCAAACTGCAATGGCAATGGATGAATCGTTATTTAGAGGGAGGCAGATAAAGGTGAGAACGCACATAATATTTATATTCATTCATTACAATTAACCATGAAAAGCTGTAGCAAATTAATTTATGAAATGACAGGGTAGCTTGTGAAAGAGAATTGTGAAAACTTGAAAGTGATGGTAGTAATTGGTACTAGCAGACATATTATTATTGTTAGATCATTCAAAAAAGATGTTCACTGGTGGTAAGTGAAAGTAGATACCAAATGAGAGCTTTAGCTAAATGTTCAAAATAAAATTTCTCAGAGGAAAGCAATGTTGCGAGTTAATATTAATGGTATGATTTTGAAACCTCACAAATCTGTTTTGAGTAATTTGACAGGGGCTCATAAAACTTTATTCTTCCTCTTCAGTGGTTTTAAAAATAATTGTATTATTGTAAATTATTTTAAGACGTATTAGGCAATCTGGTCTTATTCAAATATGATTTTTCACAGACTTGGACTAGAAGGTTTCAAAATCTGTATTTTTTTTTTTAATTAAAAAACCTTTAATTTTTTAATTCTGAATCATTTTCTTGTACTATCATAAAAATTTATTTTTTTTTTCCAATACTAGAAAATTTTTTCAAATGTTTAGGGAATTTTGAATATATTATGCGAGTTGACTCTGAACAGGTGATGCCAAAACGAACAAACCGCCCTGGTATGAGTATGACGAACCGTCCACCAAGAGGGAGAGGATATCGTGGCAGTCGAGGAATCAGAGGCTCAGCTTATTATGGCTACAGACCACGAAGAGCACGGTAATTGACATTTTATTTCATCTAAATGTTTCCTTTAGTAATGGGGGTGTTTGGAAGGGCCACTCTCCTTACACAAGTCATAATGATTTAGGGGTAAATTGATTAAAAATAATTACTTTCTATTATCTGTGAATTTGAGAACATTTCCAAATATCAAAATATTGCAAGATTATTATGAAAAAATTACTTGTGATTAGATATCACAGATGACACTTGAGTTTAAGGATGTATGTTTGAAGTATGTAGTGGCAAGATGTTATTAAAATGAAACTTTCGCCTTTATGTACATTAAAGAGGCAAACAATTTTAACATATGTTTAGTAGTGTTTGAAGCAACTTCTCTGTTAGTAGTAAATGTATAAAAGATTTTGGTTTACTCTTGTGTAGTGATAGTTAAATCTATAATCGTGCTAAAATATATGAATTCCTTTAAATTTCTGTATATTGTCCATACACATGAGACTTAAGTGCAACTTCACTAGGCTAGGCTATCTCTGCTGTATCATAAAGATGACTGAGTAATCATTTTCTAAAATGTTACAAATGGTAAACCTCTGGATCAAGGGTTATGTTCCACAGCTGTTTTGGCGACACTGTTGTTTGTGATTATGAATTATTATTGAAGTATCCACAGAATTCTCACTTGAATTTAAGGTGTTTCCATTTCAGCAATGATGTTTTTGTAATGTTTTCAGTTTCAATTAAATGAAAGTTCCTTGATAGTTCTGTATACATGGCATTAAAGGAAAGGACAGTGAGAAGAAGAGGGTAAGGGGTGGGATTTGTATATAAATTACTTCCTTTTTTCGCTACAGGAATTCGGGAACATTAATAGTGCTTCATTCCATTTTTAGATTGTAATAAGTACAGGCAATGCTTGTAACTTCAGCTAGTTTTTTATAGTCAACTCCAGTTATAGTCAACTTCTGGGGACTAACATTTTTGGTTCACTATATCCGATGTCAAAATTAAATAGAATTTCTCCACAATTATTGATTTTATTTATACAGAGATACACCAAAATGTTATCAGCACAAATTGAAGATTTTAATTTACTTGTCTAAAAAAATCCATTATTTTCAATTGTTTGCGTCATACATTTTTCATTAGTAATTTCTCTAGATCCTTCTCCAGAATTTGTGCTCTCTCCATACTTGATTCTGCATTGTCCTATGTCTCTAAGTATCTTAATGCAGTCTTGGCACCCTTCATTACCTTTCGCACTGTTGGAACTCTGTCCCACTCTCCGAAAGTCTAATAACATACCAGATCCTTTCGGTAGTAGGATGATGCAAGGGTCTAATGAAACTAATGGCTTTCCCATGCAGCATGATGGGTATCACCAGGCTGTGGAGCCATGGCAGTCACACGCTTCGTGTTGCCTACGTAGAACTTGAAACGCTTCATCCCATGGAATATCAAGTCATTCTAAGCTTGAAACTCAAGCAAGCAAGCAAGCAAGCAATCATGAATTCCCGCCACCAATTGTAGGACCTTTGTTTCCGCAGTGAAACTGTGTGGCACAAGGTCATCACAAAGGTCCTCATTCTGGGTCACCTCAGGGGAGACTTCTTAGATTATGACCTTTGGTCAACAATATTTTTTTCAAGCTGCCTAGTGTTGGAATCTGTGGCACTGAGGCAATATATTCTTTTCAGTATGCATGCAGGATCATTCTGTATTATTTTCAGGATACATTTCCTACATTCGCTACAGCTGGAGTTCAGGTTCACTATAACTGAATCTTCTCATGCTTATTTGTCATGTAAGTGAAATGGGACCAGTGATTTAAGTTCACTATACCCAAGTTCACCATCAACAAAGTCCACTATATTCAATTATAAAATTTTTATTTGTTAATTCAGTTTGACACCAGCATTGACGCTGTTCATATCTATGGTAAAGTGTCGAAGCGAAGAAACAGTATGTTGTATCAAAATAATTTGTGTGAGACATTTGAGAGTAAAGTTGATAGTGGTTGACACTGATATTGATTTCTTAAAATGATTATTCACTTTTCTGTCTATAGATTTTTTAACTTTGTCAGACTGTATTTGGTCTTTTATTTTCAGGACAGAAAATTGTTTTAGGATAACGGTTTTACAAAAAAATACGATAAGATTGTAATATATTCTGAAATGTTGCTATTGCTATAATGTATTACATATATATTGCAATCATATTGTATTATAATGTAAAACAGTTTTCCTAAAACAATTTTCTGTCTTTAAAATAAGACCAAATACAGTCTGATGAAGTGATTTCTTAGAAACACACAATAGCAGCAGCTCTTCCAGCAATGTAATCTACACTAGTTGTCACCAACTTTGAATGAATGAATGAATAAATAAGAGGGTAGAGGGTCATATCAACTGAGCACTTCTGCCATGAATTTACACCCGATATCAAAATACCATGTTCAGACAATATCAGTCTGGATAATACTAAAAGTATAGAATTGAAATCTGGTATTTGCTTTACATTATCCACGAAAGATCTTGCTCACATGACTGGGGTAGTGGAGAGAACCAATGCTGTCTTTGACGCCTGTATGATAAGCACAATGAAAAGTGGTACCATGTAAAAATAGTATACAGTGGCCCTTTTTTTTATCATTATTATTATATAACTTTGTTGTTATGTTTTCCTAATCACAAAAATAAAGTTTTATTTCAAGTATATTCATCTTTCCATAAGTAGGGGCGTAAAAGGCAATTGCAAATATATTATTTTGATGCTTTTCCTATTACTGCTGCTGCTTCTTATTTTGTTGTTGCTGCTGGTGCTTTTTGGTCTGTTGATACTGCTGTTGCTGTTGGAATTGTTGTTTCTGTTGCTGCGGCGTCAGCCACCAGTACCACCATTACTTTCAGTTCTACCACTTCTTCACCTTTGCTGGTAGTTGACCAAGCTGCTGTAAAGTTGATTTGTGGATGAGAGTTTCGATGCATTGTCAAAATTCAGTATGATTATGATGGCTGTGTGTGTGTATCTGAACTGTTAAAAGTTGGAGGTTGTTTATGTAACATTGTACAATTAATGGATTACATGTGTGGCATTAAGAATTCATTTTTTTAAGATTATACTTTCTAGAAACTGGAAAGAATAGAATGAATTAAAGAAATTCTGATACTAAGAAATATTCTCTGCAATTTGCAGACTTTAATACAATGCTATTTTGTGAAACTCATTAATTTAAGCACCTACCAAAATAATAATAATAATAATAATAATAATAATAATAATAATGTTCTAGTGAATACTCAAAAGGAACAAAGTTATTTTGTCTGACTTATTTACTGAATTCACTGTATCCAATTATGATACAAGAATGTTTTCCACATTCATGTTCTATTCTTTCTCTTCCTTTTTTCTTCTTTTCATTTCTCTTTTTTTCCCTTTCCTTTTTGCATTTTTCTTTCTTTCTCTTCTTGTGTATTTGCTTTTCTTGTTCACAAATCTCCTTCATCTTAATTCATTTAACTTTCATTTTTAATTTCTCTCCAAAGAAATAAAAGCATTCTGAATACAGATTATTAGTGAAAGCAAAACAAACTTTGTCACATTTTAAAGAGGTAGATGTGAAAGGTTTTATTATTTGAAAAACTATTTAGAAAATGGAGTAATTTCTAATTAATACAATAGACACCAATGCAATGTTTTTTTGTAGAAGAAACTTCAAATGCTTATTCTGTCATGTGATTACTTATGTTGTAGTTGCCTTGCTAGTTGGCGTTTTTGTTGGTTTTTAGTAAGGGCT
>CAXIVR010000011.1:25890490-25928580 GCA_964035755.1 Teleogryllus oceanicus | reverse complement strand
GTTTTTCCAGAGGGTTTTTTGGTTGAAAAGTCATTTTATAGTTTTTGCAAATTGCCCAAAATCAAACCATAAACAGAAAAAAGACCTTTACCACAAATCGCCGTTAAATTTCAGTCAGGATCCTGTTTCAAAAAAAACCTGTCGGGCGAAATTTGAAAAATTAACTGGGGTACGTTGAACCGATTTGCCTAAAAACGGATCTTTAAACGATCTATCTCCCCAAAAAAAGAATTTTGAAATTTTGTTAGGGCGTTTCCAGACTCTGGGCTTTCAGAATATATGGGCATTTGTTTTAAAAGGGCGCAAAATACGGTTTCCAGAGGGTTTTAGTTTTAAAAAATTATTTTATATTTTCCAAAAGGAAAATCAAAATAAACAGAAAAAACCTTCACCCCTGAAATCGCCGTTAAATTTCAGTCAGGATCCTGGTTTTTAGAAAATCGGCCCCTCGAAATTGAAAAATTCAACAGGTGGGGTACGTTGAAATTTGGATTTGGCCTAGAAATCGGATCATTTAAACGATCATATCTCCTACAAAAAGAATTTTTTCATTCTGAACTAGGGCGTGTTCCCAGACTCTGGGCTTTCGAATATATGGTCATTTTTTACTTGGACCGAATACGGTTCCCGAGGTTTTAGGTTGAAAAAATCTATTTTATGAGTTTTTGCAAAAGCACGAAAATCAAGCCATAAACAAAAAATGACCTTCACCAAATTGCCGTTAAATTTCATCAGGATCCTGGTTTCAGAAAATCCGTGTCCGTCAAATTAAAAATTCAACAGGTGGGGGGACGTTGAACTTTTGGGTTTTCCTAAAAACGGATCGACTTTAAACGATCTTTTCTCCTCAAAAAAGCGAATTTTGCTTCAACTACGGCGTTTCCCCAGACTCTGGGCTTTCAGAAATATTCATTTGTTTAATCGGACGCAGTACGGTTTCAGAAAGGAAAGGGGAAAAAATCGTATTTATAGTTTTTAAATACGAAAAAAAAATAAACAGAAAAAAGACCTCACCCCTTGCCGTTAAATTTGATCAGGATCCTGGTTTTGAAAAAACCGTGTCGGTCGAAAATTTTAAAAATTCAACAGGTGGGGGTACGTTGAACTTTGGCGATTTGGCCTAGGAAATCTAGATCGAATTTAAACGATCATATCTCCTACAAAAATGCGAATTTTGATTCTGAACTAGGGCGTGTTCCCCAGACTCTGGGCTTTCAGAATATATGGTCATTTGTTTACTTGGACGCAGAGTACGGTTTCCAGAGGCTTTTAGTTTGAAAAAGTCGTATTTTATGAGTTTTTGCAAATTGCACGAAAATCAAGCCATAAACAGAAAAATGACCTTCACCACTAGAAATCGCCGTTAGAATTTCGAGTCAGGATCCTGGTTTCAGAAAAATCTGTGTCCGTGAAATTCGAAAAATTCAACAGAGTGGGGTACGTTGAACTTTGCCGATTTGGCCTAGAAATCAGGATCGACTTTAAACGATCATATCTCCTACAAAATGCGAATTTTTGCATTCTGAAGCTATGGGCGTGTTCCCCAGACTCTGGGCTTTCAGAATATATGGTCATTTGTTTACTTCGGACGCAGAGTACGGTTACCAGAGGATTTTAGTTTGAAAAAGTCGTATTTTATGAGTTTTCGCAAATTGCACGAAAATCAAGCCATAAACAGAAAAATGACCTTCATCACTGAAATTCGCCGTTAAATTTCGAGTCAGGATCACGGTTTTCAGAAAAATCCGTGTCGGTCAAATTTGAAAATTCAACAGGTGGGGGTACGTTGAACTTTGGCGATTTGACCTAGGAAATCTGGATCGACTTTAAACGATCATATCTCCTACAAAAATGCGAATTTTTGCATTCTGAAGCTACGTGCGTGTTCCCCAGACTCTGGGCTTTCAGAATATATGGTCATTTGTTTAATACGGACGCAGAGTACAGTTTCCAGAGGCTTTTAGGTTGAAAAAGTCGTATTTTATGAGTTTTCATGAAATTGCACGAAATCAAGCATAAACAGAAAAATGACCATCACAACTGAAATCGCCGTTAAATTTCGAGTCAGGATCTGATTTTCAGAAAAATCCGTGTCGGTCGAAATTTGAAAGAATCAACAGGTGGTACGTTGAACTTTGTCGATTTGGCCTAGAAATCAGGATCGACTTTAAACGATCATATCTCCTACAAAAATGCAATTTTGCATTCTGAAGCTACGTGCGTGTTCCTAGACTCTGGGCTTTCAGAATATATGGTCATTTTGTTTAATACGGACGCAAGTACGGTTTCAGAGGCTTTTAGGTTGAAAAAGTCGTATTTTATGAGTTTTCGCAAATTGCACGAAAATCAAGCCATAAACAGAAAAATGACCTTCACCACTGAAATCGCCGTTAAATTTCGAGTCAGGATCCTGCTTTTCAGAAAAATCTGTCCGGTCGAATTTGAAAAATTCAACAGGTGGGGGTACGTTGAACTTTGGCGATTTGACCTGGAAATCTGGATCGATTTAAACGATCTATCTCCTACAAAATGCGAATTTGCATTCTGAACTAGTGCGTGTTCCCAGACTTGGGCTTTCAGAATATATGTCATTTGTTTACTACGGACGCGAGTACGGTTTCCAGAGGCTTTTAGGTTTGAAAAGTCGTATTTTATGAGTTTCGCAATTCTTGAAATCAAGCTAAACAGAAAAATGACCTTCACACTGAAATCGCCGTTAAATTTCGAGTCAGGATCCTGGTTTTCAGAAAAATCCGTGTCCGGTCGAAATTTGAAAAATTCAACAGGTTGGGGTACGTTGAACTTTGCCGATTTGGCCTAGGAAATCTAGGATCGACTTTAAACGATCATATCTCCTACAAAAATGCGAATTTTGCATTCTGAAACTACGGGCGTGTTCCCAGACTCTGGGCTTTCAGAATATATGGTCATTTGTTTACTTCGGACGCAGAGTACGGTTTCCAGAGGCTTTTAGGTTGAAAAAGTCGTATTTTATGAGTTTTCGCAAATTGCACGAAAATCAAGCCATAAACAGAAAAATGACCTTCATCACTGAAATCGCCGTTAAATTTCGAGTCAGGATCCTGTTTTCAGAAAAATCGTGTCGGTCGAAATTTGAAAAATTCAACAGGTGGGGGTACGTTGAACTTTGGCGATTTGACCTAGGAAATCTAGATCGAATTTAAACGATCATATCTCCTACAAAAATGCGAATTTTTGCATTCTGAAGCTACGTGCGTGTTCCCCAGACTCTGGGCTTTCAGAATATATGGTCATTTGTTTAATACGGACGCAGAGTACGGTTTTCAGAGCTTTTAGGTTGAAAAAGTCGTATTTTATGAGTTTCGCAAATTGCACGAAAATCAAGACATAAACAGAAAAATGACCTTCACCACTGAAATCGCCGTTAAATTTCGAGTCAGGATCCTGATTTTCAGAAAAATCCGTGTCCGGTCGAAATTTGAAAAATTCAACAGGTGGGGGTACGTTGAACTTTGGCGATTTGGCCTAGAAATCAGGATCGACTTTAAACGATCATATCTCCTACAAAATGCAATTTTTGATTCTGAGCTATGGGCGTTTCCCCAGACTCTGGGCTTTCAGAATATATGGTCATTTGTTTAATACGGACCGAAGTACGGTTTCAGAGGCTTTTAGGTTGAAAAAGTCGTATTTTATGAGTTTTCGCAAATTGCACGAAAATCAAGCCATAAACAGAAAAATGACCTTTACCACTGAAATCGCCGTTAAATTTCGAGTCAGGATCCTGGTTTTCAGAAAAATCTTGTCGGTCGAAATTTGAAAAATTCAACAGGTGGGGTACGTTGAACTTTGCCGATTTGGCCCCAGGGAAAACAGGATCGACTTTAAACGATCATATCTCCCAAAAAATGCAATTTTTGCATTCTGAAGCTACAGCGTATTCCCCAGACTCTGGGCTTTCAGAAATATGGTCATTTGTTTAATTCGGACGCAGAGTACGGTTTTCAGAGGCTTTTAGGTTGAAAAAGTCGTATTTTATGAGTTTTCGCAAATTGCACGAAAATCAAGCCATAAACAGAAAAATGACCTTCACCACTGAAATCGCCGTTAAATTTCGAGTCAGGATCCTGGTTTTCAAAAAATCCGTGTCCGGTCGAAATTTGAAAAATTCAACAGGTGGGGGTACGTTGAACTTTGGCGATTTGACCTAGAAATCTGGATCAATTTAAACGATCATATCTCCTACAAAAATGCGAATTTTGAATTCTGTAGCTATGGGCGTGTTCCCCAGACTCTGGGCTTTCAGAAAATATGTTCATTTGTTTAATTCGGACGCAGAGTACGGTTTTCAGAGGCTTTTAGGTTGAAAAAGTCGTATTTTATGAGTTTTCGCAAATTGCACGAAAATCAAGCCATAAACAGAAAAATGACCTTTACCACTGAAATCGCCGTTAAATTTCAGTCAGGATCCTGGTTTTCAAAAAATCTGTGTCAGTCGAAATTTGAAAAATTCAAAAGGTGGGGTTACGTTGAACTTTGCCGATTTGGCCTAGGAAATCAGGATCGACTTTAAACGATCATATCTCCTACAAAAATGCGAATTTTTGCATTCTGAAGCTACGGGCGTGTTCCCCAGACTCTGGGCTTTCAGAATATATGGTCATTTGTTTACTTCGGACGCAGAGTACGGTTTCAGAAGCTTTTAGTTTGAAAAGTCGTATTTTATGAGTTTTCGCAAATTGCACGAAAATCAAACCATAAACAGAAAATGACCTTCACCACTGAAATCGCCGTTAAATTTCGAGTCAGGATCCTGGTTTTCAAAATCTAGCCTTCGGTCGAAATTCGAAAAAATTCAACAGGTAAATTGCGTTGAACTTTGCCGATTTGGCCTAGGAAATCAGGAGTCGACTTTAAACGATCATATCTCCTACAAATGCGATTTTGTTCTGAAACTTCGTGCATTATTCCCAGACTCTGGGCTATTAGAATATATGGTCATTTGTTTAATGGGACGCTGGTACGGTTTCCAGAAGCTTTTAGGTTGAAAAAGTCATGTTTATGATTTTCACCAAATTTACGAAAATCAAGACATAAACAGAAAATGATAGCCTTCACCACTGAAATCGCCGTTAGAATTTCGAGTCAGGATCCTGATTTTCGAAAATCCGTGTCCGGTCAGAAATTTAGAAAAAGTCAACAATTGGGGGTACGTTGAACTTTGGCAGCATTTGACCTAGAAATCTGAATCAATTTAACGAACATATCTCCTACAAAGTAAATTTTTGAATTCTGTGTAACTATGGGCATGTTCCCCCAGACTCTGGGCTTTCAGAATATATGGTCATTTGTTTACTTTGGACGCAGAGTACGGTTTCCCAGGGGCTTTTAGATTGAAAAGTCGTATTTTATGAGTTTTCATAAAATTGCGAAAATCAAACCATAAACAAAAAAATGACCTTCATCTTAAATTGCTTTTATTAAATTTCAGTGGGATCTGGTTTTCAGAAAAATCCGTGTCGGTCAATTGAAAAGTCAACAATTGGGGTACGTTGAACTTTGGCGATTTGGCCTGAAATCAGGATCGACTTTAAACGATCATATCTCCTACAAGAAGAATTTTTTGAATTCTGTAGCCTATGGGCATGTTCCCCAGACTCTGGGCTCAGAATATATGGTCATTTGTTTATTTGGACTGAAGTGACAGTTTTCCAGAGGCTTTTAGGTTAGAAAAGTCGTATTTTACTGAGTTTTCATAAATTGCACAGAAAATCAAGCCATAACCAGAAAAATGACCTTCACCACTGAGAATCATGGGTAAATTTCCAGGTCCAGTTCCTGCTTTGAAAATCTGTGTCCGGTCAGGTGAAAGAAGATCAACAGGTGGGGTGTTGAACTTTGGCATTTGACCTGGAAATCTAGATCGAATTTAGGCAGTCATATCTCCTACAAAAATGCAATTTTTGAATTCTGTAACTATGGGCGTGTTCCCAGACTCTGGGCTTTCAGAATATGGTCATTTGTTTACTTCGGACGCAGGTACGGTTTCAGAGAGCTTTTAGTTTGAAAAGATCGTATTTTATGAGATTTTCATAAATTACGAAAATCAAGCCATAAACAAAAAATGACCTTCATCACTGGTGCCGTTAAATTTCGAGTCAGGATCCTGGTTTTCAGAAAAATCCGTGTCCAGGTCGAAATTTGAAAAATTCAACGAGTGGGTACGTTGAACTTTGGCCGTTGTGTACAGGAAATCAGGATCGACTTTCAAACGATCATATCTCCTACAAAATGCAATTTTTGCATTCTGAAGCTACGTGCGTGTTCCCCAGACTCTGGGCTTAAGAATATATGGTCATTTGTTTAATGCAATAGGACGCAAATTACGGTTTCAGAGGCTTTAGGTTGAAAAGTCGTATTTTATGATTTCATAAATTGCTGAAAATCAAGCCAAAAACAGAAAAATGACCTTCACCACTGGATCACCATTGAAATTCGAGTCAGGATCATGCTTTTCAGAAAAATCAAGTGTCAGTCAGAAATTGAAAAGTCCAACAGGTAGAACACGGTTGAACTTTGGCGGTTGGCCTGGAAATCTAGATCCGAATTTGGCAATCATATCCTACAAAATTGCAATTTTTAAATTCTGTAGCTATGGGCGTATTCTGAACTCTGGGCTTTCAGAATATATGTACATTGTTTAATTTGGACATAATTTTTTACCAGGGCTTTTAGGTTGAAAAAGTCGTATTTTATGATTCCTGGAAATTGCACGAGAATCAAGCCATAAACAGAAAAATGACCTTTACCACTGAAATCATAGATTGGGATTTCAGTCAGGATCCTGGTTTTCAAAAAAATCTGTTTTGTACACAGCACACTGTGTCTTACTGTAAAAGCATGTTCTGCAACACAGTACTTCTATATTGTGGGGTCAGAAATTTGAAAAATTCAACAGGTAGAGGTTGTTGAACTTTGCCGATTGGCCTAGGAAATCCAGGATCGACTTTACAAGCAGTCATGCTCTCCTACAAAGCCTGATTTTTGCATTCACAAACTACAGGCGTATTCCCAGACTCTGGGCTTTCAGAATATATGGTCATTTGTTTGTTTACTTGGGACATAGGTACAGTTTCCAGGGGCACCCCAAGGTTTGAAAAGAGTGTATTTATGAGTTTTCATAAAATGCACGAAAATCAAGCCATAATCAGAAAATGACCTTCACCACTGAAATCGCCGTTAAATTTCGAGTCAGGATCCTGGTTTCAGAAAAAATCTGTGTCCGGTCGAAATTCGAAAAATTCAACAGGTGAAGTGCGTTCGAACTTTGGCGATTTGACCCTGAAATCTGGATCGACTTTAAACGATCATATCTCCTACAAAAAATGCAATTTTGCATTCAGAAGCCTACGGGCGTTCACAGTCTCTGGGCACCGAATATGGTCGGTGTTTAGTTCGGACGCAGAGTACACAGTTTTTCAGAGGCTTTAGGTTGAAAAAGTCGTATTTATGAAGTTTTCATAAATTGCACGAAAATCAAGACAAACAGAAAAATGACCTTCACCACTGAAATCTTAAGTTAAGTTTAGTCAGGATCCTGATTTTCAGAAAAATCAAATGTTCCGGTCAGGAATTTGAAAAATTCAACAGGTGGGGTACGATTTGAACTTTGGCGATTTGACCTAGGAAATCAGATCAATTTAAACGATCATTATCTCCTACAAAAATGCAGATTTTTGAATTCTGTAACTATGGGCGTATTCACAGACTCTGGGCTTTCAGAATATATAGTCATTTGTTTAGCCTAGGACCTGAGTACGGTTCCAGAGGCTTTAGGTTGAAAAGTCGTATTTTATGAGTTTTCATAAATTACACGAAAATCAAACCATAAACAAAAAAAATGACCATCACTGGAAATTATAGGTGAAATTTCGAGAGTCAGGATCTGGTTTTCAAAAATCCGTGTCGGTGGGAATTTGAAAAAGTCAACAGATGGGGTACGTTGAACTTTTGGCGATTTTGGCTAAGGAAATCAGAATCGACTTTAAACGATCATATCTCCTACAAAAATGAGGTACACACGATTCTGTAGCTATGGGCGTATTCCCCAGACTCTGGGCTTTCGATCTTACGTTATTTGTTTAATACGGACGCAGAGTACGGTTTCCAGAGGCTTTTAGGTTCGAAAAAGTCGTATTTTATTAGTTTTTCATAAGTGCTGAAAATCAAGCCATAAACAGAAAAATGACCATCACCACTGAAATCGCCATTAAATTTCGAGTCAGGATCTCATTTCAGAAAAATCTCTGTCCGGTCAGAAATTTGAAAAATTCAACAGGTGTAGAATTACGTTGAACTTTTGCCGATTTGGCCTAGAAATCAGGATCGACTTTAAACGATACCTCTACAAAATGCGAATTTGCATTCTGAAACTACGGCCGTATTCCCCAGACTCTGGGCTTTCAGAATATATGGTCATTTGTTTACTTCGGACGCAGAGTACGGTTTCCAGAAACTTTTAGGTTGAAAAAGTCGTATTTTATGATTTTCATAAATTGCACGAAAAATCAAGCCATAAACAAAATGACCTTCATCACTGCAAATTGCCGTTAAATTTCAGAGTCAGGATCATGGTTTTTTCAGAAAAATCCGTGTCGGTCAATTTGAATTATTCAACAGGTGGGGGTACGTTGAACTTTGGCGATTTGACCTGAAATCTAGATCAGATTTAAACGATCATATCTCTACAAAAATGAGAATTTTTGAATTCTGTAACTATGGGCGTATTCACAGACTCTGGGCTTTCAGAATATATGGTCATTTGTTTTACTTGGGACGCAGGTACGGTTTCCAAGAGGCTTTTAGTTTGAAAAGTCAGTATTTATGAGATTTTCATAAATTGCACGAAATCAAACCATAAACAGAAGAATGACCTTCACCACTGAAATCGCCGTTAAACTTCGAGTCAGGATCCTGGTTTTCAGAAAAATCACAATGACCGGTCGAAATTCGAAAAATTCAACAGGTGGGGGTACGTTGAACTTTGCCACGATTTGGCCTAGAAATCAGGATCGACTTTAAATAATCATATCCTACAAAATGCGAATTTTTGCATTCTGAAGCTTCATTGCGTATTCCCCCAGACTCTGGGCTTTCAGAATATATGATCATTTGTTTAATACGGACGCTGAGTACGGTTTCAGAGCTTTTAAGGTTGAAAAAGTCGTATTTTATGAGTTTTCATAAATTGCTAGAAAATCAAGGCCATAAACAGAAAAATGACCTTCACCACTGAAATCATACCCAAATTTCGAGTCAGGATCCTGGATTTTCAGAAAAATCAAGTGTCCGGTCGAAATTTGAAAAATTCAACAGGTGGGGTACGTTGAACTTTGGCGATTTGACCTGAAATCTAGATCGGAATTTGACGATCATATCTCCCTACAAAAATGCGAATTTGCAAGATTCTGTAACTATGGGCGTGTTCCCAGACTCTGGGCTTTCAGAATATATTGTCATTTGTTTTACTTTGGTCATGAGTACGGTTTCCAGAAACACAGATTGAAAAGTCGTATTTTATGAGTTTCATAAGTGCACGAAAATCAAACCATAAACAAAAAATGACCTTCATCACTTAAATTGCATTGATTTCAGTCAGGATCTGGTTTTCCAGAAAAATCCGTGTCAGTCGAATTTGAAAAAATCAACAGGTGGGGGTACGTTGAACTTTGGCGATTTGGCCTAGGAAATCAGGATCGACTTTAAACGATCATATCTCCTACAAAAATGAGAATTTTTGAATTCTGTAGCTATGGGCGTGTTCCCCAGACTCTGGGCTTTCAGAATATATGGTCATTTGTTTAATACGGACGCAGAGTACGGTTTTCAGAGGCTTTTAGGTTGAAAAAGTCGTATTTTATGAGTTTCTGGAGGTGCACGAAAATCAAGCCATAAACAGAAAAATGACCTTCACCACTGAAATCGCCGTTAAATTTCGAGTCGGGATCCTGGTTTTCAAAAAAATCTGTGTCGGTCAAAATTTGAAGTCAAAGGTGGGGTTACGTTGAACTTTGCCGATTTGGCCTAGAAATCAGGATCGACTTTAAACGATCCTCTCCTACAAAATACACGAATTTTTGCATTCACCAAACTACGGGCGTGTTCCCCAGACTCTGGGCTTTCAGAATATAGTCATTTGTTTACTTGGGACGCAGAGTACACCGTTCCAGAGGCTTTTAGTTTTGAAAAAGTCGTATTATGAGTTTCATAAATTGCACGAAAAATCAAGCCATAAACAGAAAAATGACCTTCACCACTGAAATCGCCGTTAAATTTCGAGTCAGGATCTGGTTTTTTCAGAAAAATCTGTGTCCGGTCAAAAATTCGAAAAGAATCAACAGGTGAGGCCGTTGAACACCGGTTGGCCTAGAAATCAGGATCGACTTTAAACGATCATATCTCCTACAAAATGCAATTTTTGCATTCTGAAGCTTTACGTGCGTGTTCCCCAGACTCTGGGCTTTCAGAATATATGGTCATTTGTTTAATACGGACACTTAATTGCAGTTTCCAGAGGAAAGCTTTAGGTTAAGAAAAAGTCGTATTTTATGAGTTTTCATAGAGTGCACGAAAAATCAAGACATAAACAGAAAAATGACCTTCACACCACTGAAATCATAGGTGTTAAATTCGAGTCAGGATCCTGATTTTCAGAAAATCGTGTCGGTCAGAATTTGAAAAATCAACAGGTGGGTGGGTGAACTTTGGCGATTTGGCCTGAAATCTAGATCAATTTGAAACGATCATATCTCCTACAAAAATGCGAATTTTGAATTCTGTAACTATGGGCGTGTTCCCAGACTCCTGGGCTTTCAGAATATATAGTCATTTGTTTTACACTTCGGACGCAAGTACAGTTTCAGAGGCTTTTAGTTTGAAAAGTCGTATTTTGAGTTTTATAAATTGCACGAAAATCAAGCCATAAACAAAAAACTGACCTTCCATCACTGAAATTGCCGTTAAATTTCGAGTCAGGATCCTGGTTTCAGAAAATCCATTCCGGTCAAATTTGAAAAATTCAACAGGTGGGATTTACGTTGAACTTTGGCGATTTGGCCTAGAAATCAGGATCGACTTTAAACGATCATATCTCCCACAAAAATGGAATTTTTGCATTCTGAAGAAGCTACGTGCGTGTTCCCCAGACTCAGGAAACAGAATATATGGTCATTTGTTTAATACGGACTGAAATTGCAGTTTTCAGAGGCTTTTAGGTTGAAAAAGTCGTATTTTATGAGTTTTCGCAAATTGCACGAAAATCAAGCTAAAAACAGAAAAATGACCTTCACCACTGGGATCGCCGCGTTGATTTCGAGTCAGGATCCTGCTTTTCAGAAATCCGTGTCCGGTCAGGAGTGAAATAAACAGGTGGGGCTGAATTGAACTTTGGCGATTTGACCTAGAAATCTGGATGGGCTGACGATCCTCCTACACAAAGTGCGAATTTTGAATTCTGTAGCTATGGGCGTGTTCCCCAGACTCTGGGCTTTCGAATATATGTGCATTTGTTTAATTTGAACAGAGTACGGTTTCAGAGGCTTTAGGTTGAAGAGTCGTATTTGTGAGTTTTCATAAATTGCGAAAATCAAGCCATAAACAGAAAATGACCTTTACCATGAAATCGCCATTAAATTTCGAGTCAGGATCCTGGTTTCAAAAAATCTGTGTCCAGTCCCAATTGAAAAGTCAACAATTAAGTTTACGTTGAACTTTGCCGATTGGCCTAAAAATCAGGATCGACTTTAAACGATCAGCTATCCTACAAAAATGCGAATTTTTTGCATTCTGAAACTACAGGCGTGTTCCCCCAGACTCTGGGCTTTCAGAATATATGGTCATTTGTTTACTTAGGACATGAGTACGGTTTCAGAGGCTTTTAGTTTGAAAAAGTCGTATTTTATGAGTTTCATAAAATGCACGAAAATCAAGCCATAATCAGAAAAATGACCTTCATACTGAAATCATAGATTTAAATTTCAGTCAGGATCCTGGTTTTTCAGAAAAATCTGTGTCCGGTCGGGAGATTCGAAAAATCCAACAGGTGAAATTGCGTTGAACGGCGATTTGACCTGAAAATCTGGATCGACTTTGACGATCATATCTCCTACAAAAAATGCAATTTTGCATTCAGAAACTACAGGCGTGTTCCCAGTCTCTGGGCTTTCGATCTGGTCAATTGTTTAGTTCGGACGCAGTACGGTTTTTCAGAGGCTTTTGGGTGAAAAAGTCGTATTTTATGAGTTTTCGCAAATTGCACGAAAATCAAGACATAAACAGAAAAATGACCTTCACCACTGAAATCGCCGTTAAATTTCGAGTCAGGATCCTGATTTTCAGAAAAATCCGTGTTCGGTCGAAATTTGAAAAATTCAACAGGTGAAATTACGGTGAACTTTGGCGATTTGACCTAGAAATCTGATCAATTTAGCGATCATATCTCCTACAAAATGCAGATTTTGAATTCACGCTATGGGCGTGTTCCCCAGACTCGACTTTCCAGAATATATGGTCATTTGTTTACTTCGGACGCGAGTACGGTTTCAGAGGCTTTTAGGTTGGAAAAAGTCGTATTTTATGAGTTTTCTAAGTGCACGAAAATCAAGCCATAAACAAAAAATGACCTTCATCACTGGGAAATTGCCGTTAAATTTCGAGTCAGGATCCTGGTTTTCAGAAAAATCCGTGTCGGTCGAAATTTGAAAAATTCAACAGGTGGGGTACGTTGAACTTTGGCGGTTGGCCTAGAAATCAGGATCGACTTTAAACGATCCATATCTCCTACAAAAATGAAAATTTTGAATTCTGTAATATGGGCGTGTTCCCCAGACTCTGGGCTTTCAGAATATATGGTCATTTGTTTAATACGGACGCAGAGTACGGTTTCCAGAGGCTTTTAGGTTGAAAAAGTCGTATTTAACGTTTATAAATTGCACGAAGATCAAATATAAACAGAAAATGACCATCACCACTGGGAAATCGCCATTAAATTTCGAGTCAGGATCTAGTTTCAGAAAATCTGTCAGTCAGAATTTGAAAATTCAACAGGTGGGGGTGCGTTTGAACTTTACTTGATTTGGCCTAGAAATCAGGATCGACTTTGCAAACGATCCTTATCTCCTACAAAAATGCGAATTTTGCATTCTGAAACTACGGCCGTATTCCCCAGACTCTGGGCTTTCGGAATATATATGGTCATTTGTTTACTTCGGACGCAGGTACGGTTTCCAGAGGCTTTTAGGTTGAAAAGTCGTATTTTATGAGTTTCTGGAAATTGCGAAAATCAAGCCATAAACAAAAAATGACCTTCATCACTGGGTGCCGTTAAATTTCGGTCAGGATCTGGTTTCAGAAAAATCCGTGTCCGGTCAAATTTGAAAAATTAACAGGTGGGGGTACATTGAACTTTTGGCGGCGATTTGACTAGAAATCTAGATCGAATTTAAACGATCATATCTCCTACAAAGTAAGAAATTTTTGAATTCTGCAACTATGGGCGTGTTCACAGACTCTGGAGCTTTTAGAATCTCTGGTCATTTGTTTATGGGACGCGAAGTACGTTTCCAGAGGCTTTTAGTTTGAAAAGTCGTATTTTATGAGTTTTCACCAAATTGCACGAAAATGACATAAACAGAAAAATGACCTTCACCACAAATCATAGAATTAAACTTCAGTCAGGATCTGGATTTTCAGAAAAATCCGTGTCGGTCGAAATTTGAAAAATTCAACAGGTGGGGTACGTTGAACGCGTTGGCCTGGAAATCAGGATCGACTTTGCAACGATGCCTCTAAGTAATTTTTGAGATTCTGTAGCTATGGGCGTGTTCCCCAGACTCTGGGCTTTCCAGAGAAATATGGTCATTTATTTTTAGCAATACGGACCGCAAGAGTACAGTTTTTAGAGGCTTTAGGTTGGAAAAAGTCGTATTTGCGGGTTTTCTGCGATTGCACGAGAAATCAAGCCATAAACAGAAAGAATGACCATCACCACTGGGAAATCGCCATTAAATTTCAGTCAGGATCCTGGTTTCAGAAAAATCTCTGTCAGTCGAAATTTGAAAAATTCAACAGGTGGGGAGTACGGTGGACTTTTTGATTTGGCCTAGGAAATCCCAGGATCGACTTTAAACAGTGTATCTCCTACAAGTAATTTTTGCATTCTGAAAACTACAGCCGTAATTACACAGACTGGGCTTTCAGAATATATGGTCATTTGTTTTACCTTCGGACGCAGGTACGGTTCCAGAGGCTTTAGGTTGAAAGGGTGTATTTATGAGGTTCGCAAATTGCAAAAATCAAATATATAAAATGACCTTCATATAGAGTACGTTAAATTTCGAGTCCAGAATCCTGGTTTTCCAAGAAAAATCCGTGTCAGTCAGAAATTTAGAAAAATTCAACAGAGTGAAATTGCGTTGAACTGTGGTGACCTAGGAAATCTAGATCAATTTAAACGATCATAATCCCTACAAAAATGAAATTTTTTTGAATTCTGTAACTATGGGCGTGTTTACAGACTCTGGGCTCAGATATATGTCATTTGTTTACTTGGGACATGAGTACGGTTTCCAGAGGCTTTTAGTTTTGAAAAGTCATATTTTATGATTTTCACCATTGCACAATCAAACCTGCGACAGAAAAATGACCTTCACACTGAAATCATGTTAAACTTCAGTGGAATCCTGGTTTTCAGAAAATCTGACATTAAGATAATTGAAAAATTCAACAGGTGAGGTACGTTGAACTTTGCCACAGTTTGGTACAAATCAGGATCGACTTTTAAACGATCATATCTCCTACAAAATGCAGTGCAAAACACAAACTACATGCGTGTTCCCCAGACTCTGGGCACCAGAAGATATGGTGTTTGTTTAATACGGACTGCTGAGTACGGTTTCAGGGCTTTAGGTTGAAAAAGTCATTATTTTATGAGTTTCTGGGTGCTGAAAATCAAGACATAAACAGAAAAATGACCTTCACCTGAAATCGCCATTAAATTTCGAGTCAGGATCTGATTTTCAGAAAAATCCGTGTCCGGTCGAAATTCAGAAAAATTCAACAGGTGGGGTACGTTGAACTGGCGATTTGACCTAGGAAATCTAGATCGAATTTAAACGATCATATCTCCTACAAAAATGCGAATTTTTGAATTCTGTAGCTATGGGCGTGTTCCCCAGACTCTGGGCTTTCAGAATATATTGTCATTTGTTTACTTTGGTCATGAGTACGGTTTCCAGGAGCTTTTGGATTGAAGAGTCGCCTTTTATGAGTTTTCGCAAATTGCACGAAAATCAAGCCATAAACAAAAAAATGACCTTCATCTTCTGAAATTGCTGTTCAATTTCGAGTCAGGATCCTGGTTTCAGAAAAATCCATTGTCCGGTCAGGGGGTGAAAAATTCAACAGAGTACGTTGAGACTTTGGCAGTTGGCCTAGGAAATCAGGATCGACTTTAAACGATCATATCTCCTACAAAAATGAAGATTTTGGATTCTGTAGCTATGGCGTGTTCCCCAGACTCTGGGCTTCCAGAATATATGGTCATTTGTTAATACTCAGCGGACGCGAGTACGGTTTCAGAGCTTTTAGGTTGAAAAGTCGTATTTTATGAGTTTCGCAAATTGCACGAAAATCCAAGCCATAAACAGAAAAATGACCTTCACCACTGGAAATCGCCGATTAAATTTCGAAATTCAGGATCCTGCTTTTCAGAAAAATCTGTGTCGGTCGAAATTTGAAAAGTCAACAGGTGGGGCATTGAACTTTGGCGATTTGACCCTGAAATCTGGATCCGAATTTAAACGATCATATCTCCTCTAAGAAATGCGAATTTTTGAATTCTGTAGCTATGGGCGATGTTCCCCGAATACTGGGCTTTCAGAAAATATGTTCATTGTTTAATTCGGACATGAGTACGGTTTTCAGAGCTTTTAGGTTGAAAAAGTCGTATTTTATGATTTTCACCAGAATTGCTGAAAAATCAAACATAGCAATGACACTGCCACTGAAATCATGTTAGAATTTCGAGTCAGGATCTGGTTTTCAAAAATCTGTATCCAGTCAAATTTAGAAAAATTCAAAAATTGGGGTTACGTTGGAACTTGCCAGTTTGGCTAAATCAGGATCGACTTTAGGCAGTCATATCTCCTACAAAAATGCGAATTTTTGCATTCTAGGCTTCAGGCGTATTCCCCAGACTCTGAGCACAAGAATATGGTCATTTGTTTAACAGGACGCAATTTGGTTTCAGAACACTAGTTTAGAAAAGTCGTATTTTATGAGTTTTCATAAATTGCACGAAAATCAATATAAACACAGAAAAATGACCATTCACCACTGAAATCATGCGTTAAATTTCGAGTCAGGATCCTGGTTTTCAGAAAAATCTGTGTCGGTCGAAATTCAAGTCAACAGGTGGGGGTACGTTGAACTTGCCGATTTGGCCCCTAGGAAATCAGGATCAGACTTTAAACAGTCATATCTACACAAGAAATGCAATTTTTGGGCTCCTGAAACTGATGCGTGTTCCCCAGACTCTGGGCTTTCAGAATATATGGTCATTTATTTTTAATACGGACCTTTAATTTTGGTTTCCAGAGCTGGAGTTGAAAAAGTCGTATTTTATGAGTTTTCGCAAATTGCACGAAAATCAAGACATATGACAAACCAGCCTTCACCCACTGAAATCATGAATTAAATTTGAGTCAGGATCCTGATTTAGAAAAATCGTGTCGGTCAGAAATTTAATCAACAATTAAGGTACGTTGAACTGGCCGATTTGTTACAAATAGATCAATTTAAACGATCATCTCCTGCAAAGTACGAATTTTGAATTCTGTAGCTATGACGTGTTCCCAGACTCTGGAGCTTTCAGAATATATGGTCATTTGTTTACTTTGGACATGAGTACGGTTTCAGAGCTTTTAGATTGAAAAAAGTCGTATTTTATGAGTTTTCATAAAATTGCACGAAAATCAAGCCATAAACAAAAAATGACCTTCATCATAAATTGCTTTAAATTTCATGAGAGTCAGGATCTAGTTTTCAGAAAAATCCGTGTCCGGTCGAAATTTTGAAAAGTCCAACAATTGAAGTACGTTGAACTTTGGCGGTTGGCTAGAAATCAGGATCGACTTTAAACGATCCTTATCTCCTACAAAAATGAGAATTTTTGAATTCTGTAGCTATGGGCGTATTCCCAGACTCTGGGCTTTCAGAATATATGGTCATTTGTTTAATCTGGACACCCAGGTACGGTTTTCAGTGTAGCTTTTAGGTTGAAAGAGTCGTATTTTATGAGTTTCATAAATTGCACGAATCAAATATAAAACAAAAATGACCTTTACACGAGTACTTCGTTAATTCGAGTCCAGGATCACCAACTTTCAGAAAAATCTGTGTCAGTCAGAATTGAAGAATCAACAGATGAAGTACGTTGAACTGGCATTTGATTGACCTGGAAATCTATAGATCGAATTTAAACGATCATATCTCCTACAAAAATGCAATTTTTGAATTCTGTAACTATGGGCCTGTTCGAACTCTGGGATTTCAGAATATATGGTCATTTGTTCTTCGGACATAGTACGGTTCCAGGGCTTTTGGATTTGAAAAGATCGTGTTTATGAGTTCATAAATTGCACGAAAATCAAGCCATAAACAAAAAATGACCTTCATCACTGAAATTGCCGTTAAATTCCGAGTCAGGATCTGGTTTTTCAGAAAAATCCGTGTCCGGTCAGAAATTTGAAAAATTCAACAGGTGAAGTACGTTGAACTTTGTGATTTGGCCTGGGGAAATCAGGATCAGGCTTTAAACGATCATATCTCCCTACAAAATGCGAATTTTTGCTGTTCTGAAAACTACGTGCGTGTTCCCTGGCTCTGGGCTTTCAGAATATATAGTCATTTGTTTAATGCGGACGCAATTGCAGTTTTCCAGAGCTTTTAGGTTGAAAAGTCATTGTTTTATGAAGTTTGCAAATTGCACGAAATCAAGCCATAAACAGAAAAATATTCACCACTGAGATCGCCGTTAAATTTCAGAATGGGATCCTGCTTTTCTGAAAAATCCGTGTCCAGTCAGAAATTTGAAAAATTCAATAGATGGGGGTACATTTGAACTTTGGCGATTTGACCTAGGAAATCTGGATCAATTTAAGCGATCATATCTCCTACAAAATGCAGATTTTAGATTCTGTAATATGGGCGTGTTCCCAGACTCTGGAGCTTTTGATATATGTTCATTTGTTTAATTTGGACGCAGAGTACGGTTTTCCAGAGAGGCTTTTAGGTTGAAAAAGTCATGTTTTATGAGTTTTATAGATTGCACGAAAATCAAGTATAAACAGAAAAATGACCTTTACCGCAAAATCCCTTCGTTAAATTTCAGTCAGGATCCTGGTTTTCAAAAAACCTGTGTCCAGTCGAAATTTGAAAAATTCAGCAGGTGGTTCGTTGAACTTTATGCGATTTGGCCTGGAAATCAGGATCGACTTTAAACGATGTATCTCCTACAAAAATGCGGGTGCATTCTATTCTGGGCGTGTTCCCCAGACTCTGGGCTTTCAGAATATGGTCTCATTTGTTTACTTGGGACGCAGGTACACGGTTTCAGAGCTTTTTAGTTTGAAAAAGTCGTATTTTATGAGTTTTCATAAAATGCACGAAAATCAAGCCATAATCAGAAAAATGACCTTCACCACTGAAATCGCCGTTAAATTTCAGTCAGGATCCTGGTTTTCAAGAAAAATCTGTGTCAGTCGAAATTCGAAAGAATTAACAGGTGAAGGTACTGCATTGAACTGGCGATTTGACCTAGAAATCTGGATCGACTTTAAACAAGTCTTAGCATCTCCTACAAAAATGCGAATTTTTGTTCAGAAGCTACAGGCGTGTTCCCCAGTCTCTGGGCTTTCAGTCTGGTCAATTGTTGGTTGGACACCAGAGTACAGTTTTCAGAGGCTTTTGGTTGAAAAAGTCATTATTTATGAGATTTTCATAGATTGCACGAAAATCAAGACATAAACAGAAAAATGACCTTCACCACTGAAATCGCCGTTAAATTTCCGAGTCAGATCCTGATTTTCAGAAAAATCCGTGTCAGTCGAAATTTGAAAAAATTCAACAGGTGGGGTACGTTGAACTGGCGATTTGACCTAGAAATCTAGATCGAATTTAAACGATCTTATCTCTACAAAAATGCGAATTTTTGAATTCTGTAACTATGGGCGTGTTCCCCAGACTCTGGGCTTTCAGAATATATGGTCATTTGTTTACTTCGGACATAGGTACGGTTTCCAGAGCACAGAGTTGAAAAAGTCGTATTTTATGAGTTTTCATAAATTGCGAAAATCAAACCATAAACAAAAAATGACCTTCATCACTGAAGTGCCGTTAAATTTCGAGTCAGGATCTGGTTTTCAGAAAAATCGTCGGTGAAATTTGAAAAATTCAACAGGTGGAGGTACGTTGAACTTTGGCAGTTGGCCTAAATCAGGATCCACTTTAAACGATCATATCTCCTACAAAAATGAAATTTTTGATTCTCTGTAACTATGGGGTGTTCCCAGATAAGGCTTTCAGAATATATGGTCATTTGATGACATTTAATACGGACGCAGGTACAGTTTTCCAGAGCTTTTAGGTTGAAAAAGTCATGTTTATGAGTTTTCATAGGTGCACGAAAATCAAGCCATAAACAGAAAAATGACCATCACCGCTGAAATCACTTAGTTAAATTTCAGTCAGGATCCTGGTTTCAGAAAAATCTCTGTCCAGTCAGAAATTTGAAAAATTCAACAAATTGGGAGCTACGTTTGAACTTTTGCCGGTTGGCCTAAAGGAAATCAGGATCGACTTTAAACGATCATATCTCCTACAAAATGCAATTTGCATTCTGAAGCTTCGTGCGTGTTCCCCAGACTCTGGGCACCGGAATATGCCATTCATGTTTGTATTTAATACGGACGAAATTGCGGTTTTCCAGAGCTTTTAGGTTGAAAAAGTCATGTACATGAGTTTTCATAAAATTACGAAAATCAAACCGCCAAACAAAACCAATATTCACCACTGAAATCGTTAAATTTCAGTCAGGATCATAACCAATCTGTGTCCGGTCGAAATTCGAAAAGTCCAACAGGTGGAGGTACGTTGAACTTTGGCGATTTGACTAGAAATCTGGATCGACTTTAAACGATCATATACTCCTACAAAATGCAGATTTTGCATTCCGGCTTTACAGGCGTGTTCCCCAGTCTCTGGGCTTTCAGAATATGGTCAATTGTTTAGTTCGGACGCAAATTACGGTTTTCAGAGAGCTTTTAGGTTTAGTCGTATTTTATGAGTTTTCATAAGTGCACGAAAATCAAGACGCCAAACAGAAAAATGACCTTCACCACACTGAAATCATGGTGAAATTTCGGAAGTCAGGATCTGATTTTCAGAAAATCCCGTGTCCGATGAAATTTGAAAAGTGTGGAGTGGGGTACGTTGAACTTGGCGATTTGACCTGGAAATCTAGATCAATTTAAACGATCATATCTCCTACAAAACTGCGAATTTTTGAATTCTGTAGCTATGGGCATTCCCCAGACTCTAGGCTTTCAGAATATATGGTCATTTGTTTACTTCGGACATGAAATTACAGTTTCAGAGGCTTTTAGTTGAAAAAGTCGTATTTTATGAGTTTTCATAAATTGCACAGAAAATCAAGCCATAAACAGATGACCTTCATCACTGAAGTGCCATTAAATTTCAGAGTCCAGGATCCTGGTTTTCCAGAAAAATCCGTGTCCAGTCAGAGGGTGAAAATTCAACAGATGGAGTACGTTGAGACTTTGGCGGTTGGCCCTGGAAATCCAGGATCCACTTTAAACAGTCATATCTCCTACAAAAATGAAATTTTTGAATTCATTATTATAGAATTATTCCCCAGACTCTGAGCTTCCAGAATGGTCATTTGTTTAATACGGACACCAAATTACGGTTTTCAGGCTTTAGGTTGAAAAAGTCGTATTTTATGATTTCATAGGTGCGAGAAATCCGTATAAACAGAAAAATTAACATGCCATGGAAATCCTTAAATTAAATTTCAGAGTCAGGATCCTGGTTTTCAGAAAAATCTCTGTCAGTCGAAATTTGAAAAAATTCAACAGGTGGGGTACGTTGGGCACATAGATTTGGCCTAGAAAATCAGGATCGACTTTAAACGATCCATATCTCCCACGAAAATGCGAATTTTGCAGATTCTGTAACTATGGGCTTGTTCCCCGAGCTCAGGCTTCAGAATATATGGTCCATTTGTTTTACTTCGAACGCAGTACGGTTTCAGAGGCTTTTAGGTTAGAAAAGTCGTATTTATGAGTTTTCACAAATTGCACGAAAATCAAATATAAACAAAAATGACCTTCATCACACAAATTGCCGTTAAATTTCGAGTCCAGGATCCTGGTTTCAAGAAAAATCCGTGTCGGTCGGAAATTTGAAAAGTCCAACAGGTGGGGTACGTTGAACTTTGGCAGTTGACCTAGAAATCTGGATCGACTTTAAACGATCATATCTCCCCTACAAAATGCAATTTTTGCATTCGAAGCTTCTGGGCGTGTTCCCAGACTCTGGGCTTTCAGAATATGGTCAATTGTTGCTTCGGACGCAGAGTACGGTTTCCAGAGGCTTTTAGGTTGAAAAGTCGTATTTTATGAGTTTTCACTTAAATTGAAAATCCAAGCCATAAACAGAAAATTAACATCACCACTGAAATCGCCGTTAAATTTCAGAGTCAAGGATCCTGGTTTTCAGAAAAATCTGTCCGGTCGAAATTTGAAAAATTCAACAGGTGGGGTACATTTGAACTTTGCCGTTTGGCCTAGAAAATCAGGATCATTTAAACGAACATATCTCCCTAAAAATGCGAATTTTGCATTCTGAGCTTCGTGCGTGTTCCCCAGACTCTGAAACTTTCCAGAATATATGGTCATTTGTTTACTTCGGACGCAGTACGGTTTCAGAGGCTTTTAGGTTGAAAAAGTCGTATTTATGAGTTTTCAAATTGCACGAAAATCAAACCATAAACAAAAAAATGACCTTCATCACTGAAATTATGATTAAATTTCAGTCAGGATCCTGGTTTTCAGAAAAATCCGTGTCGGTGAAATTTGAAAAAATTCAACAGGTGGAGGTACGTTGAACTTTGGCGATTTGGCCTAAATCAGGATCCACTTTAAACGATCATATCTCCTACAAATGAAATTTTTGAATTCTAGCAACTATGGGCATGTTCCAGACCACAGGCTTTAGAATATATGGTCATTTTGTTTTAATACGGACGCAGAGTACGGTTTTCCAGAGGCTTTTAGGTTGAAAAAGTCGTATTTTATGAGTTTCATAAATTACTTTTGAAAATCAAGCCATAAACGAAAAATATTATCACCACTGAAATCGCATTAAATTTCGAGTCAGGATCCTGGTTTCAGAAAAATCTCTTATCCGTTAAGAAATTTGAAAAATTCAACGGTGGTGCGTTGAACTTTGCCGATTTGGCCTAGGAAATCAGGATCGACTTTAAACGATCATATCTCCTACAAAAATGCGAATTTTTGCATTCTGAAGCTACGTGCGTGTTCCCCAGACTCTGGGCTTTCAGAATATATGGTCATTTGTTTAATACGGACGCAGAGTACGGTTTTCAGAGGCTTTTAGGTTGAAAGAGTCGTAATTTATGATTTCATAAATTGCACGAAAATCAAACCATAAACAGAAAAATGACCTTCACCACTGGAAATCATGGGTGAAATTTCAGGAGTCCAGGATCCTGCTTTTCAGGAAAAATCTGTGTCAGTCGAAATTTGAAAAAATAACAAGTACGTTGAACTTTGCCGATTTAGCCTAGGAAATCAGGATCGACTTTAAACGATCATATCTCCTACAAAAATGCGAATTTTTGCATTCTGAAGCTACGGCCGTGTTCACAGACTCTGGGCTTTGGGAATATATGGTCATTTATTTACTTGGGACGCAGTACGGTTTCAGAGGCTTTTAGTTTGAAAAGTCTATGAGTTTTCGCAAATTGCTGAAAATCAAGCAATAAACAGAAAATGGCCTTCACCACTGAAATCGCCGTTAAATTTGAGTCAGGATCTGGTTTTCAGAAAAATCTGTGTCCGGTCAGAATTCGAAAAGTCAACAGGTGAGGTACGTTGAACTTTCCTTGCCTGATTTGACCTAGAAATCTGGATCGCTTTAAACGATCTATCTCCTACAAAAATGCGAATTTTTGCATTCAGAAGCTTCTGGGCGTGTTCACAGTCTCTGAGCTTTCAGAATATATGGTCAATTGTTTAGTTCAGACGCAGTACGAAGTTTTCAGAGGCTTTTAGGTTGAAAAAGTCGTATTTTATGATTTTTCCACCATTACGAAAATCAAGACATAAACAGAAAATGACCTTCACCACTGAATTCATACCGTTAAAATTTCGAGTCAGGATCCTGATTTTCAGAAAAATCCGTGTCCGGTCGAAATTTGAAAGAATCAACAGGTGGGAGTACGTTGAACTTGGCGATTTGACACAGAAATCTGGATCGACTTTAAACGATCATATCTCCTACAAAAGTAATTTTTGCATTCAGAAAGCTTCACGGGCGTGTTCCCCAGTCCTCTGGGCTTTCAGAATATGGTCAATTGTTTACTTCGGACATGAAGTACGGTTTCCAGAGGCTTTTAGTTGAAAAAGTGCGTATTTTATGGGTTTTCGCAAATTGCACGAAAATCAGCGCAAGCAGAAAAATTAACATCACCACTGAAATCGCCGTTAAATTTCGAGTCAGGATCCTGGTTTTTCAGAAAATCTCTGTCTGGTCGGAAATTTGAAAATTTCAACAGGTGGGGTACGTTGTTTGCCGATTTGGCCTAGAAAATCGGGATCGGCACAAACGATCGCCTCTCTACAAAAATGCGGAATTTTTGAATTCTGTAACTATAGGCGTACCCCAGACTCTGGGCTTTCAGAATATATGGTCATTTGTTTAGCCGGACACTGATACGGTTTCCAGGGCTTTTAGGTTGAAAAAAGTCGTATTTTATGAGATTTTCACTAAATTGCACGAAAATCAAGCCATAAACAAAATGACCTTCATCACTGAAATTGCCGTTAAATTTCGGAAGTCAGGATCCTGGTTTTCAGAAAAATCCGTGTCCGGTCAGAATTTGAAAAAGTCAACAGGTGGGGGTACGTTGAACTTTGGCGATTTGACCTAGGAAATCTGGATCGACTTTAAACAGTCATATCTCCTGCAAAATGCGAATTTTGCATTCAGAAACTACGAGCGTGTTCCCCAGACTCTGGGCTTTTCCAGAATATGGTCAGTTATTTTACTTCGGACCGCAAATTACGGTTTCAGAGCTTTTAGTTTGAAAAGTCGTATTTTATGAGTTTCACAAATTGCACGAGGAAATCAAGCCATAAACAGAAAAATTAACATCACCGCAAGTCGCCGTTAAATTTAGTCAGGATCTGGATTTTCAGAAAATCTCTGTCGGTCAGAATTTGAAAAATTCAACAGATGGGGGTACGTTGAACTTTATGGAATTTGGCCTGAAAATCAGGATCGACTTTAAACGATCATATCTCCTACAAAAATGCAATTTTTGCATTCTGAAACACGTGCGTGTTCCCCTAGACTCTCTGAACTCCGAAATATGTTCATTTGTTTAATGGACGCAGTACGGTTTTCCAGGGCTTTTAGAGTTGAAAAAGTCGTATTTTATGATTTCGCCATTGCGCACGAAAATCAAGACATAAACAGAAAATGACCTTCACCACTGGTAACCGTTAAATTTCGAGTCAGGATCCTGATTTTCAGAAAAATCCGTGTCCGGTCGAAATTTGAAAATTCAACGAATTAGGTACACGTTGAACTGATTTGACCTGAAATCTAGATCGAATTTAAACGATCATATCTCCTACAAAAATGCAGATTTTTTGAATTCTGTAGCTATGGGCGTGTTGAACTCCTGGGCCTAGATATATGGTCATTTGTTACTTCGGACGCAGAGTACGGTTTTCCAGAGGAGCTTTTAGGTTGAAAAAGTCATGTTGCTAATTTTCATGATTACGAAAATCAAGCCATAAACATGACCTTCATCAGAGTGCCAAATTAAATTTGGAAGTCAGGATCCTGGTTTTCAGAAAAATCCGTGTCCAGGAATGAAATTTGAAAAGTCAACAGGTGAAGTACGTTGAACTTTGGCGGTTGGCCTAGAAATCAGGATCGACTTTGCGGCGATCATATCTCCTACAAAATGCAGATTTTGCATTCTGACTTCGTGCGTGTTCCCCAGACTCTGGAGCACCAGAATATATGTTCATTGTTTAATACGGACGCATAGTACGGTTTCCAGAACTTTTAGGTTGAAAAAGTCGTATTTGCGAGATTTTCATAAATTGCACGAAAATCAAGCCGCCGACGAAAAATAGCCTTCACCACTGGAAATCGCGTTAAATTTCGAGTCAGGATCCACCACTTTTTCAGAAAAATCCGTGTCCAGTCGGAAATTTGAAAAATTCAACAGGTGGGGTACGTTGAACTTTGGCGATTTGACCTAAATCTGGATCGAATTTAAACGATGATATCTCCTACAAAAATGAATTTTTGCATTCTGAAGCTTCTGGGCGTGTTCCCCCAGACTCTGGGCTTTCAGAATATATGTTCATTTGTTTACTTCAGCGGACATGATACGATTGCAGAGGATTTTTAGGTTGAAAAAGTCGTATTTTATGAGTTTTCGCAAATTGCACGAAGTAAACCATAAACAGAAAAATGACCTTCATCACAAATTGCCGTTAAATTTCGAGTCAGGATCCTGAGTTTTCAGAAAATCCGTGTCCGATCGAATTTGAAGTCCAACAGGTGGGGGTACGTTGAACTTTAGCGCGATTTGACCTAGAAATCTGGATCGACTTTAACGATCCATATCTCCTACAAAATGCAATTTTGAATTCTGACTACGTGCGTATTCCCCAGACTCTGGGCTTTCCAGAATATATGGTCATTTGTTTAATACGGACGCAGAGTACAGTTTCAGAGGCTTTTAGGTTGGAAAAAGTCGTATTTTATGAGTTTTCATAAAAAAAAAAAAAAAAGATTGCACGAAATGAAGACATAAACAGAAAATGACCTTCACCACTGCAAATCGCCGTTAGAATTTCAGTCAGGATCCTGATTTTTTCAGAAAATCCGTATCGATTGAAATTTGAAAAATTCAACAGGTGAGGTACGTTGAACTTTAACAGTTAGTACAGAAGTCTGGATCGACTTTAAACGATCATATCTCCTACAAAGAAATGCGAATTTTTTTGCGTTTCAGAAGCTACAGGCGTGTTCCCGAATACGGGCTTTCAGAATATATGGTCGGTGTTTGCCGCGGACGCAGGTACGGTTTCAGAGGCTTTTAGAGTTGAAAAGTCGTATTTATGAGTTTTCTGCTAAATTGCACGAAAAATCAAGCTATAAACAGAAAAATTAACATCACCACTGAAATCGCCGTTGAAATTTCGAGTCGGGATGCTGGTTTTCAGAAAAGTCTCTGTCGGTCGAAATTTTGAAAATTCAACAGGTGGAAATTTACGTTGAACTTTGCCGATTTGGCCTAGAAAATCAGGATCGACTTTAAACGATCATATACTCCTACAAAAATGCAGATTTTTGCATTCCTGACTTCCGTGCGTGTTCCCCAGACTCTGGGCTTTCAGAATATATGTTCATTTGTTAATACGGACGCAAATTACGGTTTTTCCAGAGAGGCTTTTAGGTTGAAAAAGTCGTATTTTATGAGTTTCGCAAATTGCACGAAAATCAAGACATAAACAAAAATGGCCTTCACCACTGAAATCGCGTTAAATTTCAGGTCAGGATCTGATTTATCAGAAAAATCCGTGTCGTCCGAAATTTGAAAAAGTCAACAGGTGGGGTACGTTGAACTTTGGCGATTTGACCCCTAGGAAATCTAGATCGAGATTTAAACGATCATATCTCTACAAAATGCGAATTTTGAATTCTGTAACTATGGGCATGTTCCCAGACTCTGGAGCTTTCCAGAATATATGGTCATTTGTTTACTTCGGACGCAGAGTACAGTTTCCAGGAGCTTTTAAATTGAAAAAAGTCATGTTTATGAGTTTTTGCAAATTGCACGAAAATCAAGCCATAACAAAAAAGCTGACCTTCATCACTGAGTACCGTTAAATTTCGAGTCAGGATCCTAGTTTTCAGAAAAAATCCGTGTCCGGTCGAAATTTGAAAAAATTCAACAGGTGAGTGCATTGAACTTTGCTTTGATTTGAAGTCCTGGAAATCAGGAATCGACTTTAAACGATCATATCCTACAAAAATGAGAATTTTTGAGATTCTGCTTAACTGGGCGTGTTCCCCAGACTCTGGGCTTTCAGAATATATGGTCATTTGTTTAATACGGACGCAGAGTACAGTTTTCAGAGATTTTAGGTTTTGAAGAAGTGGTATTTTATGAGTTTTCCTGGAAATTGCACGAAAATCAAGCCATAAACAGAAAAATGACCATCACCCACCAAATCGCCGTTAAATTTCGAGTCAGGATCCTGGTTTTCAGAAAAATCTCTGTCCGGTCTAAATTTGAAAAATTCAACAGGTGGGAGTACGTTGAACTTTACCGGTTGGCCTAGGAAATCAGGATCGACTTTAAACGATCATATCTCCTACAAAATGCAATTTTGCATTCTGGCTTCGTGCGTGTTCCCCAGACTCTGGGCTTCAGAATATGTTCATTTGTTATGCGGACGCAGTACGGTTTTCAGAAGCTTTTAGGTTGAAAAAGTCGTATTTTATGATTTTCGCAAATTGCACGAAAATCAAGCCATAAACAGAAAATGACCTTCACCACTGAAATCATGGGTAAATTTCGAGTCAGGATCCTGCTTTTCAGAAAATCCGTATCCGGTGAAATTTGAAAAATTCAACAGGTGGGAGTACGTTGAACTTTGTGATTTGACCTAGGAAATCTGGATCGAATTTAAGCGATGATATCTCCCTACAAAATGCAATTTTGCATTCTGAAGCTTCTGAATGTTCCCCAGACTCTGGGCTTTCAGAATATATGTTCATTTGTTTAATTCGGACGCAAATACAGTTTTCAGAGGCTTTAGGTTGAAAAGTCGTATTTTATGAGTTTTTGCAAATTGCACGAAAATCAAACCATAAACAGAAAAATGACCTTCACCACTGCAAATCGCCGTTAAATTTCGAGTCAGGATCCTGGTTTCAGAAAAATCTATCGATCGAAATTCGAAAAATTCAACAGATTGGGGGTACGTTGAACTTTGCCAGTTGGCCTAGGAAATCAGGATCGACTAAACGATCATACCTCCAAAAATGCGACTTTGCATTCTGAAGCTACAGGCGTATTCCCAGACTCTGGGCTTTTCCAGAATATGGTCATTTGTTTACTTCGGACGCAGTACGGTTACCAGAGATTTTAAGGTTGAAAAGTCGTATTTTATGAGTTTTTATAGATTACACGAAAATCAAACCATAAAACAGAAAAATGACCTTCATCACTGAAATTGCCGTTAAATTTCGAGTCAGGATCTGGTTTTCAGAAAAATCCGTGTCCGATTGAAATTTGAAAAATTCAACAGGTGAGGTACGTTGAACTGCTTGATTATTATAGGAAAATCTGGATCGACTTTAAACGATCATATCTCCTACAAAATGCGAATTTTGAATTCTGAAACCGTGCGTGTTCCCCAGACTCTGAGCTTTCAGAATATATGGTCATTTGTTTAATACGGACGCAGAGTACAGTTTCCAGGGCTTTGCAGTTTGAAAAGTCGTATTTTATGAGTTTTCATAAATTAAAAATGAAGACATAAACAGAAAATGACCTTCCTGCTAGAATCGCCGTTAAATTTCGGTCAGGATCCCACAGGATTTTCAGAAAAATCCATTGTCGGTCAAATTCCCGAAAAATTCAACAGGTGGGGGTACGTTGAACTTGTACGATTTGACTAAATCTAGATCGAATTTAAACAGTCATATCTCCTACAAAAAATGCGAATTGCATTCTGAAGCTTCGATGCGTGTTCCCCAGACTCTGGGCTTTCAGAATATAGTCATTTGTTTACTTTGGACGCAAATTACGGTTTTAGAGCTTTTAGTTTGAAAAAGTCGTATTTTATGATTTTCATAGGTGAAATCAAACCATAAACAGAAAAATGACCTTACCACTGAAATCGCCGTTAAATTTCGAGTCAGGATCCTGGTTTTCAGAAGAAATCTGTGTCAGTCAGGGAAATTTGAATTCAACAGGTGGGGTACGTTGAACTTTGGCGGTTGACTGGGAAATCTGGATCGGCTTTAAACGATCATATCTCCTACAAAAATGCGAATTTTGCATTCCAGAAGCTTTACAGGCATGTTCCCCAGACTCTGGGCTTTCAGAATATACGGTCAATTGTTTTACTTCGGACGCGAATACGCTTTCCAGAGCTTTTAGGTTGAAAATTATTATTTTATGAGTTTTCATAAATTGCTGAAATCAAGCCATAAACAGAAAAATTAACATCACCACTGAAATCGCCGTTAAATTTCGAGTCAGGATCCTGGTTTTCAGAAAAATCTCTGTCCGGTCGAAATTCAACGAAAGAAGTAAATGCGATTTCCAGAAGGCACTAGTTGAAAAAGTCGTATTTTATGAGTTTTTCGCCGATTACTGCACGAAAATCAAGCCATAAACAAAATGACCTTCATCACTGAAATTGCCGTTAATTCAGTCAGGATCCTGGTTTTCAGAAAAATCCGTGTCAGTCGAAATTTGAAAATCAACGGTGGGGTACGAACTTGTGATTTGGCTAGAAATCAGGATCGACTTCAACGATCATATCTCACTACAAAAATGAGAATTTTTGAATTCTGTAGCTATGGGCGTGTTCCCCAGACTCTGGGCTTTCAGAATATATAGTCATTTGTTTAATACGGACGCAGAGTACGGTTTTCAGAGGCTTTTAGGTTGAAAAAGTCGTATTTTATGAGTTTTCATAATTGCACGAAAATCAAGCCATAAACAGAAAATGACCATCACCACTGAAATCGCCAGTTAAATTTCGAGTCAGAATCCTGGTTTCAGAAAAATCTCTGTCAGTCCAGGGGTGAAAATTCAACACTGAGTGGGGTACGTTGAACTTTGCCGATTTGGCCTAGAAATCAGGATCGACACAAACGATCCTTATCTCCTACAAAAATGCAGATTGCAGATTCTGTAACTATGGGCGTGTTCACCCAGACTCTGGGCTTTTCAGGGCCTCATGTTCATTTGTTTAATTCGGACCTGAGTACACAGTTTTCAGAGGCTTTTAAGGTTGAAAAAGTCGTATTTTATGAGTTTTCGCAAATTGCACGAAAATCAAATATAAACGGCGTGACCTTTACCACTGAAATCGCCGTTAAATTTCGAGGTCAGGATCACGGTTCAGAAGAATCTGTGTCCGGTCAGGGTTGAAAATTCAACAAGTGGGTGCGTTGAACTTTGCCGATTGGCCTAAATGGGATCGACTGAAACGATCATATCTCCCTACAAAAATGCGAATTTTGCATTCTGAAACCTACGTGCGTGTTCCCCAGACTCTGGGCTTTAGAATATATAGGTCATTTGTTATACGGACATAGTACGGTTTCCAGAGGCTTTTAGGTTGAAAAGTCGTATTTTATGAGTTTCATAGAGTGCACGAAAATCAAGACATAAACAGAAAACAAACCTTCACTACTGAAATCACCGTTGATTTCGAGTCAGGATCCTGCCATTCAGAAAAATCCGTGTCCGGTCGAAATTTGAAAAAATTCAACAGATTGGGGTACGTTGAACTTTGGCGATTTGACCTAGAAATCTGGATCGACTTTAAACGATCATATCTCCTACAAAATGCAGATTTTTGCATTCAGAAACTTCTGAGCGTGTTCCCCAGACTCTGGCCTTTCAGAATATACTGTCAATTGTTTACTTCGGACGCAGTACGGTTTCCAGAGCTTTTAGGTTGAAAAGAGTCGTATTTTATGAGTTTCGCAAATTGCACGAAAATCAAATGCAAACAGAAAAATTAACATCACCACTGAAATCGCCGTTAAATTTCGAGTCAGGATCTGGTTTTCAGAAAAATATCTCTGTCGGTCCGAAATTGAAAAATTCAACGAGTGGGAGTACGTTGAACTTTGCCGATTTAGCCTAGAAAATCAGGATCGACTTTAAACGATCATATCTCCCTACAAAAATGCGAATTTTGCATTCTGAAACTTCACGTGCATGTTCCCCAGACTCTGGAGCTTTCAGAATATATATTCATTTGTTTAATACGGACGCAGAGTACACGGTTTTCAGAGGCTTTTAGGTTGAAAAAGTCGTATTTTATGAGTTTTCATAAATTGCACGAGAAATCAAGACATAAACAGAAAAATGACCTTCCTGCTAAATCGCCGTTAAATTTCAGTCAGGATCCTGCCATTCAGAAAAATCCGTGTCGGTCGAAATTTGAAAAATTCAACAAGGTGGAGGGTACGTTGAACTGCGATTTGACCTAGGAAATCTGGATCGACTTTAAACGATCATATCTCCTACAAAAATGCGAATTTGCATTCAGAAAGCTGAGCGTGTTCACGGAGCTCTGGCCTTTCAGAATATATGGTCAATTGTTTACTTCGGACACGCAGAGTACGGTTTCCAGAGGCTTTCAGGTTGAAAAAGTCGTATTTTATGAGTTTTTCGCAAATTGCACGAAAATCAAGCCATAAACAGAAAAATTAACATCACCACTGAAATCGCCGTTAAATTTCGAGTCAGGATCCTGGTTTTCAGAAAAATCTCTGTCCGGTCGAAATTTGAAAAATTCAACAGGTGGGGGTACGTTGAACTTTGCCGATTTGGCCTAGAAATCAGGATCGACTTTAAACGATCATACTCTCCCTACAAAAATGCAATTTTGCATTCTGAAGCTTGTGCGTGTTCCCCAGACTCTGGGCTTTGAATATGTTCATTTGTTTAATATGGACTTGAAGTACGGTTTTCAGAGCTTTTAGGTTGAAAAAGTCATGTTTTATGAGTTTTCACTCAAATTACACGAAAATCAAGACATAAACAGAAAGAGCCAATGACCTTCACCGCAAATCATGAATTTAAATTTGAGTCCAGGATCCTGGTTTTCAGAAAAATCTGTGTCCGGTCAGAAATTTAGAAAATTCAACAATTAAATTACAGTGAACTTTGGCGATTTGACCTAGAAATCTGGATGACTTTAACGATCATATCTCCTACAAAAAGCGAATTTTGCATTCAGAAGCTTCTGGGCGTGTTCCACAGACTCTAAGGCTTTTCAGAATATATGGTCAATTGTTTGCGCCCCGGACGCAGAGTACGGTTTCCAAGGCTTTAGGTTGAAAAGTCAATGTTTATGAGTTTTCATAAATTGCACGAAATCAAGCCATAAACAGAAAATTAACATCACCACTGAAATCATGAATTAAATTTCAGTCGGATCCTGGTTTCAGAAAAATCTCTGTCCGGTCGAAATTCAACGAGAAAGGAGTAAGTACGGTTTCAGAGGCTTTTAGGTTGAAAAAATTCATTATTTTATGAGTTTCGCAAATTGCACGAAAATCAAACCTTAAACAAAAATGACCTTCATCACTGAAATTGCCGTTAAATTTCGGAGTCAGGATCCTGGTTTCAGAAGAATCATTGTCCGGTCGAAATTTGAAAAAGGAGGGTCAACAGGTGAGTGCGTTGAACTGGCGATTTGGCCTAGGAAATCAGGATCGACTTTAGTGATCATATCTCTACAAAAATGAAATTTTGAATTCTGTAACTATAGGCGTATTCCACAGACTCTGGGCTTTCAGAATATATAGTCATTTGTTTAATACGGACGCAGAGTACGGTTTTCAGAGCTTTAGGTTGAAAAGTCGTATTTTATGAGTTTTACCATAAAATTACTGAATCAGGCCATAAACAGAAAAAATGACCGCACCACTGAAATCGCAAATTAAATTTCAGGTGGGATCCTGGTTTTCAGAAAAATCTCTGTCCGGTCAGAATTTGAAAAATTCAACAATTGAGGGCATTAGTTTTACGATTGTACAAAATCAGGATCGACTTCATTGATCATATCTCCTACAAAAATGCAAGATTTTTAGATTCACGCTTCTAGGCGTGTTCCCAGACTCGGGCTTTCGAATATATGTTCATTTGTTTAATTCGGACGCAAGTACGGTTTTCAGAAGGCTTTTAGGTTGAAAAGTCGTATTTTATGAGTTTCATAAATTGCTGAAAATCAAACCATAATAGAAAAATGACCTTTACCACTTTGAAATCGCCATTAAATTCGAGTCTGGATCCTGGTTTTTAAAAAATCTGTTCGGGCGAAATTTGAAAAATTTAACGGTGGGGTACGTTGAACTTTGCCCATTTCCCCAAATCGGATCGATTTAAAAGATCATATCTCCTACAAAAATGCGAATTTTATTCTGAACTCGGCTTCCCCAGACTCTGGGCTTTTAGAATATATGGCATTTGAAATTGGACGGAGTACGGTTTTTCAAAGGGTTTTAGTTTTAAAAATCGTATTTTTGAGTTTTTAAATTGCAAAATCAAACCCTAAACAAAAAAAGCCTTCACCACGAAAAAACCCCTTAAATTTCAGTGGATCCTGGTTTTTAGAAAAAACTGTCCGGTCAAATTTTAAAAATTCAACAGGTGGGACGTTAATTTGCCCTTGGCCTAGAAATCAGGGTATTTAAACGTCATATCTCCCCACAAAAATGGGGGGGGGGGGGGGGGGGGGGGGGGGGGGGGGGGGGGGGGGGGGGGGGGGGGGGGGGGGGGGGGGGGGGGGGGGGGGGGGGGGGGGGGGGGGGGGGGGGGGGGGGGGGGGGGGGGGGGGGGGGGGGGGGGGGGGGGGGGGAAAAAAAAAAAAAAAAAAAAAAAAAAAAAAAAAAAAAAAAAAAAAAAAAAAAAAAAAAAAAAAAAAAAAAAAAAAAAAAAAAAAAAAAAAAAAAAAAAAAAAAAAAAAAAAAAAAAAAAAAAAAAAAAAAAAAAAAAAAAAAAAAAAAAAAAAAAAAAAAAAAAAAAAAAAAAAAAAAAAAAAAAAAAAAAAAAAAAAAAAAAAAAAAAAAAGCTTTTTGCATTCGAAAATGGCGTTTCCCCGACTCGGGCTTTCAGAAAATTTTGGGCAATTGGATTCGGACCCAAATACGGTTTCCCGAGGCTTTTTGGTTGAAAAACTATTTTTTGAGTTTTCCCAAAAATTACGAAAAAACAAGCCATAAACAGAAAAATGACCTTCACCCCTGAAAAGGGGTTTAAAATTTTGGTCGGATCCCGTTTTTTAGAAAAATCTGTGTGGGCAAATTAAAAAATTTAACAGGGGGGGGTACGTTGAACTTTGGATTTGACCTGAAAACGGTCATTTAAAAGATCTATCTCCACAAAAAAAAATTTTTGCATTCAGAAAACTAGGGGGTGTTCCCCAGCTCGGCTTTCAGAAATATATGGTCAATTTTTTTTTAAAGTGGTTTTGAGGAAGGTTGAAAAAATCATTTTATGAGTTTCCCAAATTACGAAAAACAAGCCCTAAACAGAAAAATGACCTTCACCCCTAAATCCCGTTAAATTTCGGTCGGGTCTGGTTTTTAGAAAATCGGTGGGCAAAATTGAAAAATTCAACATGGGGTGTTAATTTTCGATTTTACCCAGGGAAAACAGATCAATTTAAACATCATATCTCCTACAAAATGCAATTTTGAAATTTTGAATTGGGCGTTTCCCCAGACTCTGGGCTTTCAGAATATATTATTTGTTTACTTCGGACCAAGTACGGTTTCCAATTTTGGTTGAAAAAGTCGTATTTTATGAGTTTTTTCCCAAATTTCCCAAAATAAACCCTAAACAAAAAATGACCTTCACCACAAATTGGTTTAAAATTTAGTCAGGATCCCGGTTTTCGAAAAAACCGTGTCGGTCGAAATTTGAAAAAATTTAACGGGGGGGGGTACGTTGAACTTTTGGGGTTTTCCTGAAATCGGATCAAAAACGATCTATCTCCCACAAAAATAATTTTTGATTCTGAGGGCGTTTCCCCGACTCTGGGCTTTCCCGAATATATTCTTGTTTAATTGGACCAAGGGACGGTTTTTAGAAGGTTTTTGGTTGAAAAAATTATTTTTGATTTTTGCAAATTGCACGAAAATCAAACCATAAAGAAAAAGACCTTTACCCCCTGAAATCGCCGTTAAATTTCGAGTCAGGATCCTGGTTTTCAGAAAAATCCGTGTCCGGTCGAAATTCGAAAAATTCAACAGGTGGGGGTACGTTGAACTTTGGCGATTTGACCTAGGAAATCTAGATCGAATTTAAACGATCATATCTCCTACAAAATGCGAATTTTTGAATTCTGTAGCTATGGGCGTGTTCCCCAGACTCTGGGCTTTCAGAATATATGGTCATTTGTTTACTTGGGACGCAGAGTACGGTTTCCAGAGGCTTTTAGTTTGAAAAAGTCGTATTTTATGAGTTTTCGCAAATTGCACGAAAATCAAGCCATAAACAAAAAAATGACCTTCATCACTGAAATTGCCGTTAAATTTCGAGTCAGGATCCTGGTTTTCAGAAAAATCCGTGTCCGGCGAAATTTGAAAAATTCAACAGGTGGGGTACGTTGAACTTTGCCGATTTGGCCTAGAAATCAGGATCGACTTTAAACGATCATATCTCCTACAAAAAAGAGAATTTTTGAATTCTGTAACTATGGGCGTGTTCACCAGACTCTGGGCTTACAGAATATATGGTCATTTGTTTACATCGGACGCAGAGTACGGTTTCCAGAGCCTTTAGGGTGAAAAAGTCGTATTTTATGAGTTTTCGCAAATTGACGAAAATCAAGCCATAAACAGAAAAATGACCATCACCACTGAAATCGCCGTTAAATTTCGAGTCAGGATCCTGGTTTTCAGAAAAATCTCTGTCCGGTCGAAATTTGAAAAATTCAACAGGTGGGGGTACGTTGAACTTTGCCGATTTGGCCTAGGAAATCAGGATCGACTTTAAACGATCATATCTCCTACAAAATGCGAATTTTTGAATTCTGTAGCTATGGGCGTGTTCCCCAGACTCTGGGCTTTCAGAATATATGTTCATTTGTTTAATTCGGACGCAGAGTACGGTTTTCAGAGGCTTTTAGGTTGAAAAAGTCGTATTTTATGAGTTTTGCAAATTGCACGAAAATCAAGCCATAAACAGAAAATGACCTTCACCACTGAAATCGCCGTTAAATTTCGAGTCAGGATCCTGGTTTTCAGAAAAATCTGTGTCCGGTCGAAATTTGAAAAATTCAACAGGTGGGGTACGTTGAACTTTGCCGATTTGGCCTAGGGAAAACAGGATCGACTTTAAACGATCATATCTCCTACAAAAATGCGAATTTTTGCATTCTGAAAGCTACGTGCGTGTTCCCCAGACTCTGGGCTTTCAGAATATATGGTCATTTGTTTACTTGGACGCAGAGTACGGTTTCCAGAGGCTTTTAGGTTGAAAAGTCGTATTTATGAGTTTTCGCAAATTGCACGAAAATCAAGCCATAAACAAAAAAATGACCTTCATCACTGAAATTGCCGTTAAATTTCAAATCAGGATCCTGGTTTCAGCAAAATCGTGTCCGGTCGAAATTTGAAAAATTCAACAGGTGGGGGTACGTTGAACTTTGGCGATTTGACCTAGGAAATCTGGATCGACTTTAAACGATCATATCTCCTACAAAAATGCGAATTTTTGCATTCTGAAGCTACGTGCGTGTTCCCCAGACTCTGGGCTTTCAGAATATATGGTCATTTGTTTAATACGGACGCAGAGTACGGTTTCCAGAGGCTTTTAGGTTGAAAAAGTCGTATTTTATGAGTTTTCGCAAATTGCACGAAAATCAAGACATAAACAGAAAAATGACCTTCACCACTGAAATCGCCGTTAAATTTCGAGTCAGGATCCTGAGTTTTAAAAACGTCGGTCGAATTTGAAAATTTGGTGGGTACGTTGAACTTGCCGTTGCAGAACAGGCTCGACTTAACGATATATCTCCAAAATGCAATTTTGTCAATTCGGGCGTGTTAGACTCTGGGCTTCCGAATATATGGTCAATTGTTTATGGACGCAGTACGTTTCAGGCAGGTTGAAAAGTCGTATTTAAGTTTTCGCAATTCACGAAATCAACCATAAACAGAAAATGACTTACACTGAAATCGCCGTTAAATTGAGTCGGATCTGTTTGAAAATCTTTAATTTGAAAAATCACAGTGGGAGTTGTTTGGATTTCGAATCAGAATTTGATCTCTTACCTCTTTCATTTGGTTCGGGTGTTACCTTTCGGGAAAATATGTCATTGTTTATTGGACGCGAGTAGTTTCAGAGGCTTTAGTTTAAAGTCTTTTATGAGTTTTCAATTGAAAATCCGCAAAAAAATGTTCACTGAATGTTAAATTTCGAGTCGGACCTGGTTTTCAAAAATCGTGTCGTCGAATTTGAAACAACAGGTGGGTACGTTAACTTTGCGATTTGCTAGAAATCGGTCGACTTTAAACATCATATCTCCTACAAAATGCGAATTTTGCACAAACGGCGTGTTCCAGACTCTGGGCTTGAATATGTCTTGTTATTGACGCGATCGTTCGAGCTTGGTTGAAAAATCGTATTTGAGTTTTCCTTGCACAAAACCAAAACGAAAAATGACCTTCTCAAATGCCTTAAATTTCGAGTCAGGATCCTTTTTCAGAAAATGTGTCGTCGAAATTTGAAAAATTCAACAGGTGGGGTACGTTGAACAGGTTGCCTAAAATCGAAACTTTAAACGATCATATCTCCTACAAAAATGCAATTTTAAATTGTTTTGGGCGTTTCCCAATTGGCCAGAATATGTCTTTGTTTAATCGGACGCAGTACGGTTTTCAAAGGTTAAAAAGTCGTTTATGAGTTTCAAATTGCGAAAATCGAAAAC
>CAXIVR010000011.1:25827681-25890390 GCA_964035755.1 Teleogryllus oceanicus | reverse complement strand
TACGCCGTACCTTCAGAATGCAAAATTCGCATTTTTGTAGGAGATATGATCGTTTAAAGTCGATCCAGATTTCTAAGTCAAATCGCCAAAGTTCAACGTACCCCACCTGTTGAATTTTTCAAATTTCGACCGGACACGGATTTTTCTGAAAACCAGGATCCTGACTCGAAATTTAACGGCAGTTTCAGTGATGAAGGTCATTTTTCTGTTTATGGCTTGATTTTCGTGCAATTTGCGAAAACTCATAAAATACGACTTTTTCAACCTAAAAGCCTCTGGAAACCGTACTCTGCGTCCGAAGTAAACAAATGACCATATATTCTGAAAGCCCAGAGTCTGGGGAACACGCCCGTAGCTTCAGAATGCAAAAATTCGCATTTTTGTAGGAGATATGATCGTTTAAAGTCGAGCCTGATTTCCTAGGCCAAACGGCAAAGTTCAAAGTACCCCACCTGTTGAATTTTTAAAATTTTGACTGAACAGATTTTTTGAAAACCAGGATCCTGATTCGAAATTTAACGGCGATTTCAGTGGTAAAGGTCATTTTCTGTTTATGGCTTGATTTTCGTGCAATTATGAAAACTCATAAAATACGACTTTTCAACCTAAAGCTCTGAAATCCGTACTCTGCGTCCGAATTAAAACAAATGAACATATATTCTGAAAGCCCAGAGTCTGGGAACACGCCCATAGCTACAGAATTCAAAAATTCGCATTTTGTAGGAGATATGATCGTTTAAATTCGATCCAGATTTCAGGTCAAAACGCCAAAGTTCAACGTACCCCCCACCTGTTGAATTTTTCAAATTTCGACCGGACACGGATTTTTCTGAAAAGCAGGATCCTGACTCGAAATTTAACGGCGATTTCAGTGGTGAAGGTCATTTTTCTGTTTATGGCTTTGATTTTCGTGCAATTTGCGAAACTCATAAAATACGACTTTTTCAACCTAAAGCTTCTGAAAGCCGTACTTGCGTCCGTATTAAACAAATGACCATATATTCTGAAAGCCCAGAGTCTGGGGAACACGCACGTAGCATCAGAATGCAAAAATTCGCATTTTTGTAGGAGATATGATCGTTTAAATTCGATCCTGATTTCCTAGGCCAAATCGGCAAAGTTTAACCTACCCCCACCTGTGGAATTTTTCAAATTTCGACCGGACAGAGATTTTTCTGAAAACCAGGATCCTGACTCGAAATTTAACGGCGATTTCAGTGGTGATGGTCATTTTTCTGTTTATGGCTTGATTTTCGTGCAATTTGCGAAAACTCATAAAATACGACTTTTTTAACCTAAAGCCTCTGAAAACCGTACTCTGCGTCCGTATTAAACAAATGACCATATATTCTGAAAGCCCAGAGTCTGGGGAACACGCCCATAGCTACAGAATTTAAAAATTCGCATTTTTGTAGGAGATATGATCGTTTAAAGTCTTTCCTGATTTCCTAGGCCAAATCGCCAAAGTTCAACGTACCCCCACCTGTTGAATTTTTCAAATTTCGACCGGACACGGATTTTTCTGAAAACCAGGATCCTGACTCGAAATTTAACGGCAGTTTCAGTGATGAAGGTCATTTTTCTGTTTATGGCTTGATTTTCGTGCAATTTGCGAAAACTCATAAAATACGACTTTTTCAACCTAAAAGCTCTGAAACCGTACTTGCGTCCGAAGTAAACAAATGACCATATATTCTGAAAGCCCAGAGTCTGGAACACGCCGAGCTGTAGAATGCAAAATTCGCATTTTTGTAGGAGATATGATCGTTTAAAGTCGAGCCTGATTTCCTAGGGCCAAATCGGCAAAGTTCAACGTACTCCCCACCTGTTGAATTTTTCAAATTCCTGACCGGACACAGATTTTTTGAAAACCAGGATCCTGACTCGAAATTTAACGGCGATTTCAGTGGTAAAGGTCATTTTTCTGTTTATGGCTTGATTTTCGTGCAATTTGCGAAAACTCATAAAATACGACTTTTTCAACCTAAAAGCCTCTGAAAACCGTATTCTGCGTCCCAAATAAACGAATGACCATATATTCTGAAAGCCCAGAGTCTGGGGAACACGCCGTACTCTTTCAGAATGCAAAAATTCGCATTTTGTAGGAGATATGATCGTTTAAAGTCTTTCCTGATTTCTAGGCCAAATCGCCAAAGTTCAACGTACCCCACCTGTTGAATTTTTCAATTTGACCGGACACAGATTTTTCTGAATACCAGGATCCTGACTCAAAATTTAACGGCGATTTCGGTAAAGGTCATTTTCCTGTTTATGGATTTGATTTTCGTGAAATTTCAGAAAACTCATAAAATACGACTTTTTCCACCTAAAAGCCTCTGGAAACCGTACTCTGCGTCCGAAGTAAACAATTGACCATATATTCTGAAAGCCCAGAGTCTGGGGAACACGCCCGAAGCTTCTGAATGCAAAAATTCGCATTTTTGTAGGAGATATGATCGTTTAAAGTCGAGCCTGATTTGCTAGGCCAAATCGGCAAAGTTCAACGTACCCACCTGTTGAATTTTTCAAATTTCGACCGGACACAGATTTTTTTGAAAACCAGGATCCTGACTCGAAATTTAACGGCGATTTCAGTGGTAAAGGTCATTTTTCTGTTTATGGCTTGATTTTCGTGCAATTTGCGAAAACTCATAAAATACGACTTTTTCAACCTAAAAGCCTCCTGAAAACCGTACTCTGCGTCCGAATTAAACAAATGAACATATATTCTGAAAGCCCAGAGTCTGGGGAACACGCCCATAGCTACAGAATTCAAAAATTCGCATTTTTGTAGGAGATATGATCGTTTAAATTCGATCCAGATTTCCTAGGTCAAATCGCCAAAGTTCAATGTACCCCCACCTGTTGAATTTTTCAAATTTCGACCGGACACGGATTTTTCTGAAAAGCAGGATCCTGACTCGAAATTTAACGGCGATTTCAGTGATGAAGGTCATTTTTCTGTTTATGGCTTGATTTTCGTGCAATTTGCGAAAACTCATAAAATACGACTTTTTCAAACTAAAAGCCTCTGGAAACCGTACTCTGCGTCCGAATTAAACAAATGACTATATATTCTGAAAGCCCAGAGTCTGGGAACACGCCCGTAGTTTCAGAATGCAAAATTGCATTTTTGTAGGAGATATGATCGTTTAAAGTCGATCCTGATTTCAGGTCAAATGGCCAAAGTTCAACGTACCCCAACCTGTTGAATTTTTCAAATTTCGACCGGACACGGATTTTTCTGAAAACCAGGATCCTGACTCAAAATTTAACGGCGATTTCAGTGGTGAAGGTCATTTTTCTGTTTATGGCTTGATTTCGTGCAATTTGCGAAAACTCATAAAATACGACTTTTCAACCTAAAGCTTCTGGAAATCGTACTCGCGTCCGAAGTAAACAATTGACCATATATTCTGAAAGCCCAGAGTCTGGGGAATACGCCGTAGCTTTCTGAATGCAAAATTCGCATTTTTGTAGGAGATATGATCGTTTAAAGTCGAGCCTGATTTCAGGCCAAATCGGCAAAGTTCAACGTCCCCCACCTGTTGAATTTTTCAAATTTCGACCGGACACAGATTTTTTTGAAAACCAGGATCCTGACTCGAAATTTAACGGCGATTTCAGTGGTAAAGGTCATTTTTCTGTTTATGGCTTGATTTTCGTGCAATTTGCGAAAACTCATAAAATACGACTTTTTCAACCTAAAAGCCTCTGAAACCGTACTCTGCGTCCCAAATAAACGAATGACCATATTCTGAAAGCCCAGAGTCTGGGGAACACGCCTGTACTCTTTCAGAATGAAAAAATTCGCATTTTGTAGGAGATATGATCGTTTAAAGTCTTTCCTGATTTCAGGCCAAATCGCAAAGTTCAACGTACCCCACCTGTTGAATTTTTCAAATTTCTGACTGACACAGATTTTTCTGAATACCAGGATCCTGACTCAAAATTTAACGGCGATTTCAGTGGTAAAGGTCATTTTCCTGTTTATGGCTTGATTTTCGTGAAATTTGCGAAAACTCATAAAATACGACTTTTTCAACCTAAAAGCCTCTGGAAACCGTACTCTGCGTCCGAAGTAAACAATTGACCATATATTCTGAAAGCCCAGAGTCTGGGGAACACGCCCGTAGCTTCTGAATGCAAAAATTCGCATTTTTGTAGGAGATATGATCGTTTAAAGTCGAGCCTGATTTGCTAGGCCAAATCGGCAAAGTTCAACGTACCCCCACCTGTTGAATTTTTCAAATTTCGACCGGACACAGATTTTTTTGAAAACCAGGATCCTGACTCGAAATTTAACGGCGATTTCAGTGGTAAAGGTCATTTTTCTGTTTATGGCTTGATTTTCGTGAATTTATGAAAACTCATAAAATACGACTTTTTCAACCTAAAAGCCTCTGAAACCGTACTCTGCGTCCGTATTAAACAAATGACCATATATTCTGAAAGCCTAGAGTCGGGGGAACACGCCCATAGTTACAGAATTCAAAAATTCGCATTTTGTAGGAGAAAAGATCGTTTAAAGTCTTCCGATTTCCCCCCCCCCCCCCCAAAAAAAAAAAAAAAAACCAGATCCTGACTGAAATTTAACGGAGTTCAGATATCTTTTTGTTTTGATTTTCGTGCAATTTTGAAAACTCATAAATCACTTTTCAACTGCCTTGAAACGTACTCGGTCGAAGTAAACAAATAATATATTCTGAAAGCCCAGAGTCTGGGAACGCCAGTTCAGAATGCAAAATTGCATTTTGTAGGTGATCGTTAAAGTCGAGCCTGATTTAGCCAAATCGAAGTTCAGATTATGTTAATTTTCAATTTCGACGACACAGATTTTTTGAAAACCAGGATCCTGATCGAAATTTAACGGCGATTTCAGGAAGGTATTTTCTGTTTATGGTTGATTTTCGAATTTGCCATAAATACGACTTTTCAACTAAAGCCTAACGTACTCGCGTCCAATAACAATGACATAATCTAAAGCCAGAGTCGGAAACGCCTATTCAGTAAAATTGCATTTTGTAGGAGATATGATCGTTAAACTCCGTTTTAGGTAATCGCCAAAGTTCAACGTACCACCTGTTGAATTTTTCAAATTTCGACCGACACGATTTTCTGAAACAGGATCCTGACAATTTAACGGCGATTTCAGTGGTAAGGCATTTCTGTTTTGCGTTTTCGAAATTTTGGAAACTCATAAAATACGACTTTTTCAACTAAGCCTCGGGCCGATCGCGTCCGATAAACAATGACCAATATTCAAAGCCCAGAGTCTGGGAAACGCCGAAATCGAATGCAAAATTCTTTTGTAGGAGATATGATCGTTAATGACTGATTTTAGGCAAATCGAAAGAACTACCCACCTGTTTTCAAATTCCGACAAGATTTTTGCAGATGACGAAATTTCGGCGATTTCAGTGGTAGGTCATTTCTCGGACACGGATTTTTCTGAATGGCAGGATCCTGACTCGAAATTTAACGGCGATTTCAGTAGTGAAGGTCGTTTTTCTGTTTATGGCTTGATTTTCGTGCAATTTGCGAAAACTCATAAAATACGACTTTTTCAACCTAAAAGCCTCTGGAAACCGTACTCTGCGTCCCAATTAAACGAATGACCATATATTCTGAAAGCCCAGAGTCTGGGGAACACGCCCGTACCTTCAGAATGCAAAAATTCGCATTTTTGTAGGAGATATGATCGTTTAAAGTCGATCCAGATTTCCTAGGTCAAATCGCCAAAGTTCAACGTACCCCCACCTGTTGAATTTTCAAATTTCGACCGACACGATTTTTCTGAAAACCAGGATCCTGACTCGAAATTTAACGGCGATTTCAGTGGTGAAGGTCATTTTCTGTTTATGGCTTGATTTTCGTGCAATTTGCGAAAACTCATAAAATACGACTTTTCAAACTAAAAGCCTCTGGAAACCGTACTTGCGTCCAATTAAACGAAATGACCATATATTCTGAAAGCCCAGAGTCTGGGGAACACGCCTGTACCTTCAGAATGCAAAAATTCGCATTTTTGTAGGAGATATGATCGTTTAAAGTCGATCCAGATTTCCTAGGTCAAATCGCCAAAGTTCAACGTACCCCCACCTGTTGAATTTTTCAAATTTCGACCGGACACGGATTTTTCTGAAAACCAGGATCCTGACTCGAAATTTAACGGCAATTTCAGTGATGAAGGTCATTTTTCTGTTTATGGCTTGATTTTCGTGCAATTTGCGAAAACTCATAAAATACGACTTTTTCAACCTAAAATCCTCTGGAAACCGTACTCTGCGTCCGAAGTAAACAAATGACCATATATTCTGAATGCCCAGAGTCTGGGGAACACGCCCGTAGCTTCAGAATGTAAAAATTCGCATTTTTGTAGCAGATATGATCGTTTAATGTCGATCCTGATTTCCTAGGCCAAATCGGCAAAGTTCAACGTACCCCCACCTGTTGAATTTTTCAAATTTCGACCGGACACGGATTTTTCTGAAAACCAGGATCCTGACTCGAAATTTAACGGCAATTTCAGTGATGAAGGTCATTTTTCTGTTTATGGCTTGATTTTCGTGCAATTTGCGAAAACTCATAAAATACGACTTTTTCAACCTAAAATCCTCTGGAAACCGTACTCTGCGTCCGAAGTAAACAAATGACCATATATTCTGAAAGCCCAGAGTCTGGGGAACACGCCCGTAGTTTCAGAATGCAAAAATTCGCATTTTGTAGGAGATATGATCGTTTTAAAGTCGATCCTGATTTCCTAGGCCAAATCGGCAAAGTTCAACGTACCCCCACCTGTTGAATTTTTCAAATTTCGACCGGACACAGATTTTTCTGAAAACCAGGATCCTGACTCGAAATTTAACGGCGATTTCAGTGGTGAAGGTCATTTTTCTGTTTATGGTTTGATTTTCGTGCAATTTGCGAAAACTCATAAAATACGACTTTTTCAACCTAAAACCCTCTGAAAACCGTACTCTGCGTCCGAATTAAAACAAATGAACATATATTCTGAAAGCCCAGAGTCTGGGGAACACGCCCTATTACAGAATTCAAAATTCGCATTTTTGTAGGAGATATGATCGTTTAAATTCGATCCAGATTTCCTAGGTCAAATCGCCAAAGTTCAACGTACCCCCACCTGTTGAATTTTTCAAATTTCGACCGGACACAGATTTTTCTGAAAAGCAGGATCCTGACTCGAAATTTAACGGCGATTTCAGTGGTGAAGGTCATTTTTCTGTTTATAGCTTGATTTTCGTGCAATTTGCGAAACTCATAAAATACGACTTTTTCAAACTAAAAGCCTCTGGAAACCGTACTCTGCGTCCGAATTAAACGAATGACCATATATTCTGAAAGCCCAGAGTCTGGGGAACACGCCCGTACCTTCAGAATGCAAAAATTCGCATTTTTGTAGGAGATATGATCGTTTAAAGTCGATCCTGATTTCCTAGGCCAAATCGGCAAAGTTCAACGTACCCCCACCTGTTGAATTTTTCAAATTTCGACCGGACACAGATTTTTCTGAATACCAGGATCCTGACTCAAAATTTAACGGCGATTTCAGTGGTAAAGGTCATTTTTCTGTTTATGGCTTGATTTTCGTGCAATTTGCGAAAACTCATAAAATACGACTTTTCAACCTAAAGCCTCTGGAAACCGTACTCTGCGTCCTAATTAAACGAATGACCATATATTCTGAAAGCCCAGAGTCTGGGGAACACGCCCGTACCTTTCAGAATGCAAAATTCGCATTTTTGTAGGAGATATGATCGTTTAAAGTCGATCCAGATTTCCTAGGTCAAATCGCCACAAAGTTCAACGTACCCCCACCTGTTGAATTTTTCAAATTTCGACCGGACACAGATTTTTCTGAAAACCAGGATCCTGACTCGAAATTTAACGGCGATTTCAGTGGTGAAGGTCATTTTTCTGTTTATGGCTTGATTTTCGTGCAATTTGCGAAAACTCATAAAATACGACTTTTTCAACCTAAAAGCCTCTGGAAACCGTACTCTGCGTCTGAAGTAAACAAATGACCATATATTCTGAAAGCCCAGAGGCTGGGGAACACGCCCGTAGCTTCTCAATGCACTAATTCGCATTTTGTAGGAGATATGATCGTTTAAAGTCGATCCAGATTTCCTAGGTCAAATCGCCAAAGTTCAACGTACCACCACCTGTTGAATTTTTCAAATTTCGACCGGACACAGATTTTTCTGAATACCAGGATCCTGACTCAAAATTTAACGGCGATTTCAGTGGTAAAGGTCATTTTCCTGTTTATGGCTTGATTTTCGTGCAATTTGCGAAAACTCATAAAATACGACTTTTTCAACCTAAAAGCCTCTGAAAACCGTACTCTGCGTCCGTATTAAACAAATGACCATATATTCTGAAAGCCCAGAGTCTGGGGAACACGCCCATAGCTACAGAATTCAAAAATTCTCATTTTTGTAGGAGATATGATCGTTTAAAGTCGATCCAGATTTCCTAGGTCAAATCGCCAAAGTTCAACGTACCCCCACCTGTTGAATTTTTCAAATTTCGACCGACACGGATTTTTCTGAATACCAGGATCCTGACTCAAAATTTAACGGCGATTTCAGTGGTAAAGATCATTTTTCTGTTTATGGCTTGATTTCGTGCAATTTATGAAAACTCATAAAATACGACTTTTTCAACCTAAAAGCTCTGAAAACCGTGTACTCTGCGTCCGAATAAACAATTGCCATATATTCTGAAAGCCCAGAGTCTGGGGAACACGCCCGTAGCTTCTGAATCCACAATTCGCATTTTTGTAGGAGATATGATCGTTTAAAGTCGATCCTGATTTCCTAGGCCAAATCGGCAAAGTTCAACGTACCCTGTTGAATTTTTCAAATTTCGACCGACAAGATTTTTCTGAATAACAGATCCTGACTCAAATTTAACGGCGATTTCAGTGGTAAAGGTCATTTTTCTGTTTATGGCTTGATTTTCGTGCAATTTGCGAAAACTCATAAAATACGACTTTTTCAACCTAAAAGCCTCTGAAACCGTACTTGCGTCCGAAGTAAACAATTGACATATATTCTGAAAGCCCAGAGTCTGGGAACACGCCCGTAGCTCGAATGCACTAATTCGCATTTTTGTAGGAGATATGATCGTTTAAAGTCGATCCAGATTTCAGGTCAAATCGCCAAAGTTCAACGTACTCACCTGTTGAATTTTTCAAATTTCTGACTGACACGATTTTTCTGAATAACCAGGATCCTGACTCAAAATTTAACGGCGATTTCAGTGGTAAAGGTCATTTTCTGTTTATGGCTTGATTTTCGTGCAATTTATGAAACTCATAAAATACGACTTTTTCAACCTAAAAGCCTCTGGAAACCGTACTCTGCGTCCGTATTAAACAAATGACCATATATTCTGAAAGCCCAGAGTCTGATGAACATCGCCCATAGCTACAGAATTCAAAAATTCTCATTTTTGTAGGAGATATGATCGTTTAAATCGATCCTGATTTCCTAGGCCAAATCGGCAAAGTTCAACGTACCCCCTGTTGAATTTTTCAAATTTCGACCGGACACGGATTTTTCTGAAAACCAGGATCCTGACTCGAAATTTCAACGGCAATTTCAGTGATGAAGTCATTTTTCTGTTTATGGCTTGATTTTCGTGCAATTTGCGAAACTCATAAAATACGACTTTTTCAACCTAAAAGCCTCTGAAAACGTACTCTGCGTCCGAAGTAAACAAATGACCATATATTCTGAAAGCCCAGAGTCTGGGGAACACGCCCGTAGCTTCAGAATGCAAAAATTCGCATTTTTGTAGGAGATATGATCGTTTAAAGTCGATCCTGATTTCCTAGGCCAAATCGCCAAAGTTCAACGTACCTCCACCTGTTGAATTTTTCATCTTCGACCGGACACGGATTTTTCTGAAAACCAGGATCCTGACTCGAAATTTAACGGCGATTTCAGTGGTGAAGGTCATTTTTCTGTTTATGGCTTGATTTTCGTGCAATTTGCGAAAACTCATAAAATACGACTTTTTCAACCTAAAAGCCTCTGAAAACCGTACTCTGCGTCCGAATTAAACAAATGAACATATATTCTGAAAGCCCAGAGTCTGGGAACACGCCCATAGTTACAGAATTCAAAAATTCGCATTTTGTAGGAGATATGATCGTTTAAATTGATCCAGATTTCCTAGGTCAAATCGCCAAAGTTCAACGTACCCCACCTGTTGAATTTTTCAAATTTCGACCGACACGGATTTTCTGAATACCAGGATCCTGACTCGAAATTTAACGGCGATTTGTGATGAAGGTCATTTTCTGTTTATGGCTTGATTTTCGTGCAATTTGCGAAACTCATAAAATACGACTTTTTCAACCTAAAATCCTCTGAAACCGTACTCGCGTCCGAATTAAACAAATGACCATATATTCTGAAAGCCCAGAGTCTGGGAACACGCCTGTAGCTTTCAGAATGCAAAATTCGCATTTTGCAGGAGATATGATCGTTTAAAGTCGATCCTGATTTCTAGGCCAAATCGGCAAAGTTCAACGTACCTCACGTGAATTTTTCAAATTTCGACGGACACAGATTTTTCTGAAAACCAGGATCCTGACTCGAAATTTAACGGCGATTTCAGTGTAAGGTCATTTTTCTGTTTATGGTTTGATTTTCGTGCAATTTATGAAAACTCATAAAATACGACTTTTTCAACCTAAAACCTCGGGAAACCGTACTTCGGTCCGAATTAAACAAATGAACATATATTCTGAAAGCCCAGAGTCTGGGAACACGCCCATGCTTCAGAATTCAAAAATTCGACTTTTTGTAGGAGATATGATCGTTTAAATTCGATCCAGATTTCCTAGGCAAATCGCAAAGTTCAACGTACCCCACCTGTTGAATTTTTCAAATTTCGACTGACACAGATTTTCTGAAAAGCAGGATCCTGACTCAAAATTTAACGGCGATTTCAGTGGTAAAGGTCATTTTTCTGTTTATGGCTTGTTTTCGTGCAATTTGCGAAAACTCATAAAATACGACTTTTTCAACCTAAAACCCTAAAAACCGTACTCAGCGTCCGAATTAAACAAATGAACATATATTCTGAAAGCCCAGAGTCTGGGAACACGCCCATAGCTACAGAATTCAAAAATTCGCATTTTTGTAGGAGATATGATCGTTTAAATTCGATCCAGATTTCTAGGTCAAATCGCCAAAGTTCAACGTACCCCATGTTGAATTTTTCAAATTTCGCCCGGGACACGGATTTTCTGAAAACCAGGACCCTGACTCGAAATTTAACGGCAATTTCAGTGGTGAAGGTCATTTTTCTGTTTATGGCTTGATTTTCGTGCAATTTGCGAAAACTCATAAAATACGACTTTTCAACCTAAACGCTGCTGGACACCGTACTCTGCGTCCGAAGTAAAAAAATGACCATATATTCTGAAAGCCCAGAGTCTGGGGAACACGCCGTAGCTTCAGAATGCAAAATTCGCATTTTTGTAGGAGATATGATCGTTTAAATTCGATCCTGATTTCCTAGGCCAAATCGGCAAAGTTCAACGTACCCCCACCTGTTGAATTTTTCAAATTTCGACCGGACACAGATTTTTCTGAAAACCAGGATCCTGACTCGAAATTTAACGGCGATTTCAGTGGTGAAGGTCATTTTTCTGTTTATGGTTTGATTTTCGTGCAATTTGCTAAAACTCATAAAATACGACTTTTCAACCTAAAAGCCTCTGGAAACCGTACTCTGCGTCCGAATTAAACAAATGAACATATATTCTGAAAGCCCAGAGTCTGGGAACACGCCCATAGCTACAGAATTAAAAAATTCGCATTTTTGAGGAGATATGATCGTTTAAATTCGATCCAGATTTCTAGGTCAAATGCAAGTTCAACGTACCTCACCTGTTGAATTTTTCAAATTTCGACCGACACAGATTTTTCTGAAAACCCAGGATCCTGACTCGAAATTTAACGGCGATTTCAGTGGTGAAGGTCATTTTTCTGTTTATGGTTTGATTTTCGTGCAATTTGCGAAAACTCATAAAATACGACTTTTTCAACCTAAAACCCTCTGGAAACCGTACTCTGCGTCCGAATTAAACAAATGAACATATATTCTGAAAGCCCAGAGTCTGGGGAACACGCCCATAGCTACAGAATTCAAAATTCGCATTTTTGTAGGAGATATGATCGTTTAAATCGATCCAGTTTTCCCTAGGTCAAATCGCCAAGTTCAACGTACCCCACTGTTGAATTTTTCAAATTTCGCCCGGGACACAGTTTTTTCTGAAAACCAGGATCCTGACTCGAAATTTAACGGCGATTTCAGTGGTGAAGGTCATTTTTCTTTTTATGGCTTGATTTTCGTGCAATTTGCGAAAACTCATAAAATACGACTTTTTCAACCTAAAAGCCTCTGAAACCGTACTCTGCGTCCGAATTAAACAAATGAAATATATTCTGAAAGCCCAGAGTCTGGGGAACACGCCCGTAGCTTCAGAATGCAAAATTCGCTTTTTTGTAGGAGATATGATCGTTTAAAGTCGATCCTGATTTCCAGGCCAAATCGCCAAAGTTCAACGTACCCCCACCTGTTAAATTTTTTCAAATTTCGACCGACACAGTTTTTTCTGAAAAGCAGGATCCTGACTGAAATTTAACGGCATTTCAGTGGTGAAGGTCATTTTTCTGTTTATGGCTTGATTTTCGTGCAATTTGCGAAACTCATAAAATACGACTTTTTAAAACCTAAAACCTCTGGAACCCGTACTCTGCGTCCCAATTAAACGAATGACCATATATTCTGAAAGCCCAGAGTCTGGGGAACACGCCGTACCTTCAGAATGCAAAAATTCGCATTTTTGTAGGAGATATGATCGTTTAAAGTCGATCCTGATTTCTAGGCCAAATCGGCAAAGTTCAACGTACCCCCACCTGTTGAATTTTTCAAATTTCGACCGGACACAGATTTTTCTGAATAACCAGGATCCTGACTCAAAATTTAACGGCGATTTCAGTGGTAAAGGTCATTTTTCTGTTTATGGCTTGATTTTCGTGCAATTTGCGAAACTCATAAAATACGACTTTTTCAACCTAAAGCCTTTTGGAAACCGTAATTTCTGTCCGAAGTAAACAATTGAACCATATATCTGAAAGCCCAGAGTCTGGGAACACGCCCGTAGCTTCGAATGCAAAAATTCGCATTTTGTAGGAGATATGATCGTTTAAAGTCGATCCTGATTTCTAGGCCAAATCGGCAAAGTTCAACGTACCCTACTGTTGAATTTTTCAAATTTCGCCCTGACACAGATTTTTCTGAATACCAGGATCCTGACTCAAAATTTAACGGCGATTTCAGTGGTGAAGGTCATTTTTCTGTTTATGGCTTGATTTCGTGCAATTTGCGAAAACTCATAAAATACGACTTTTTCAACCTAAAAGCCTCTGGAAACCGTACTCTGCGTCCGAAGTAAACAATTGACCATATATTCTGAAAGCCCAGAGTCTGGGGAACACGCCCGTAGCTTCTGAATGCACTAATTCGCATTTTTGTAGGAGATATGATCGTTTAAAGTCGATCCAGATTTCCTAGGTCAAATCGCCAAAGTTCAACGTACCACCACCTGTTGAATTTTTCAAATTTCGCCCGGGACACAGATTTTTCTGAATACCAGGATCCTGACTCAAAATTTAACGGCGATTTCAGTGGTAAAGGTCATTTTCCTGTTTATGCTTGATTTCGTGCAATTTGCGAAAACTCATAAAATACGACTTTTTCAACCTAAAAGCCTCTGGAAACCGTACTCTGCGTCCGTATTAAACAAATGACCATATATTCTGAAAGCCCAGAGTCTGGGGAACACGCCCGTAGCTTCAGAATGCAAAATTCTCTTTTTTGTAGGAGATATGATCGTTTAAAATCGATCCAGATTTCTAGGTCAAATGGCAAAGTTCAACACCCACCTGTTGAATTTTTCAAATTTCGACCGGACACAGATTTTTCTGAAAACCAGGATCCTGACTCGAAATTTAACGGCGATTTCAGTGGTGAAGGTCATTTTTCTGTTTATGGTTTGATTTTCGTGCAATTTGCGAAAACTCATAAAATACGACTTTTTCAACCTAAAACCCTCTGAAACCGTACTTGCGTCCGAAGTAAACAAATGACCATATATTCTGAAAGCCCAGAGTCTGGGGAACACGCCCATAGCTTAGAATGCAAAAATCTGCATTTTGTAGGAGATATTATCGTTTAAATTCGATCCAGATTTCCTAGGTCAAATCGCCAAAGTTCAACGTACCCCACCTGTTGAATTTTTCAAATTTCGACCGGACACGGATTTTTCTGAAAAGCAGGATCCTGACTCGAAATTTAACGGCAATTTCAGTGGTGAAGGTCATTTTTCTGTTTATGGCTTGATTTTCGTGCAATTTGCGAAAACTCATAAAATACGACTTTTTCAACCTAAAAGCCTCTGAAACCGTACTCTGCGTCCGAATTAAACAAATGAACATATATTCTGAAAGCCCAGAGTCTAGGGAACACGCCCATAGCTACAGAATTCAAAAATTCGCATTTTTGTAGGAGATATGATCGTTTAAAGTCGATCCAGATTTCCTAGGTCAAATCGCAAAGTTCAACGTACCCCACCTGTTGAATTTTTCAAATTTCGACCGGACACGATTTTTCTGAAAACCAGGATCCTGACTCGAAATTTAACGGCATTTCAGTGGTGAAGGTCATTTTTCTGTTTATGGCTTGATTTTCGTGCAATTTGCGAAAACTCATAAAATACGACTTTTTCAACCTAAAAGCCTCTGGAAACCGTACTCTGCGTCCGAATTAAACAAATGACCATATATTCTGAAAGCCCAGAGTCTGGGGAACACGCCCATAGCTTCAGAATTCAAAATTCGCATTTTTGTAGGAGATATGATCGTTTAAAGTCGATCCGATTTCCTAGGTCAAATCGCCAAAGTTCAACGTACCCCACCTGTTGAATTTTTCAAATTTCGACCGGACACAGATTTTTCTGAAAACCAGGATCCTGACTCGAATTTAACGGCAATTTCAGTGTGAAGGTCATTTTTCTGTTTATGGCTTGATTTTCGTGCAATTTGCGAAAACTCATAAAATACGACTTTTTCAACCTAAAACCTCTGGAAACCGTACTCTGCGTCCGAATAAACAAATGACCATATATTCTGAAAGCCCAGAGTCTGGGGAACACGCCCAGTACTTCAGAATGCAAAAATTCGCATTTTTGTAGGAGATATGATCGTTTAAAGTCGATCCTGATTTCCTAGGCCAAATCGGCAAAGTTCAACGTACCTCCACCTGTTGAATTTTTCAAATTTCGACCGGACACAGATTTTTCTGAAACCAGGATCCTGACTCAAATTTAACGGCGATTTCAGTGGTAAGGTCATTTTTCTGTTTATGGCTTGATTTTCGTGCAATTTGCGAAAACTCATAAAATACGACTTTTCAACCTAAAACCCTCTGAAAACCGTACTCTGCGTCCGAATTAAACAAATGAACATATATTCTGAAAGCCCAGAGTCTGGGGAACACGCCCATAGCTACAGAATTCAAAAATTCGCATTTTTGTAGGAGATATGATCGTTTAAATTCGATCCAGATTTCCTAGGTCAAATCGCCAAAGTTCAACGTACCCCACCTGTTGAATTTTTCAAATTTCGACCGGACACAGATTTTTCTGAAAAGCAGGATCCTGACTCGAAATTTAACGGCGATTTCAGTGGTGAAGGTCATTTTTCTGTTTATGGCTTGATTTTCGTGCAATTTGCGAAAACTCATAAAATACGACTTTTTCAACCTAAAAGCCTCTGGAAACCGTACTCTGCGTCCAAATTAAACAAATGAACATATATTCTGAAAGCCCAGAGTCTGGGAACACGCCCATAGCTACAGAATTCAAAAATTCGCATTTTGTAGGAGATATGATCGTTTAAATTCGATCCAGATTTCCTAGGTCAAATCGCCAAGTTCAACGTACCCCACCTGTTGAATTTTTCAAATTTCGACCGACACGGATTTTCTGAAAACCAGGACCCTGACTCGAAATTTAACGGCAATTTCAGTGATGAAGGTCATTTTTCTGTTTATGGCTTGATTTTCGTGCAATTTGCGAAAACTCATAAAATACGACTTTTTCAACCTAAAATCCTCGGGAAACCGTACTCTGCGTCCGAAGTAAACAAATGACCATATATTCTGAAAGCCCAGAGTCTGGGAACACGCCCGTAGCTCAGAATGCAAAAATTCGCATTTTTGTAGGAGATATGATCGTTTAAATTCGATCCTGATTTCCTAGGCCAAATCGCAAAGTTCAACGTACCCCACCTGTTGAATTTTCAAATTTCGACAGGACACAGATTTTTCTGAAAAGCAGGATCCTGACTCGAAATTTAACGGCGATTTCAGTGGTGAAGGTCATTTTTCTGTTTATGGCTTGATTTTCGTGCAATTTGCGAAAACTCATAAAATACGACTTTTTCAACCTAAAACCTCTGAAAACCGTACTCTGCGTCCGAATTAAACAAATGAACATATATTCTGAAAGCCCAGAGTCTGGGAACACGCCCATAGCTACAGAATTCAAAATTCGCATTTTTGTAGGAGATATGATCGTTTAAAATCGATCCAGATTTCCTAGGTCAAATCGCAAAGTTCAACGTACCCCCACCTGTTGAATTTTTCAAATTTCGACCGGACACAGATTTTCTGAAAACCAGGATCCTGACTCGAAATTTAACGGCGATTTCAGTGGTGAAGGTCATTTTTCTGTTTATGGCTTGATTTTCGTGCAATTTGCGAAAACTCATAAAATACGACTTTTTCAAACTAAAAGCCTCTGGAAACCGTACTCTGCGTCCGAAGTAAACAATTGACCATATATTCTGAAAGCCCAGAGTCTGGGGAACACGCCCGTAGCTTCTGAATGCACTAATTCGCATTTTTGTAGGAGATATGATCGTTTAAAGTCGATCCAGTTTTCCCTAGGTCAAATCGCCAAAGTTCAACGTACCCCACCTGTTGAATTTTTCAAATTTCGACCGGACACGGATTTTTCTGAATAGCAGGATCCTGACTCGAAATTTAACGGCGATTTCAGTAGTGAAGTCGTTTTTCTGTTTATGGCTTGATTTTCGTGCAATTTGCGAAAACTCATAAAATACGACTTTTTCAACCTAAAAGCCTCTGAAACCGTACTCTGCGTCCCAATTAAACGAATGACCATATATTCTGAAAGCCCAGAGTCTGGGAACACGCCCGTACTTCAGAATGCAAAAATTCGCATTTTTGTAGGAGATATGATCGTTTAAAGTCGATCCTGATTTCCTAGGCCAAATCGCCAAAGTTCAACGTACCCCCACCTGTTGAATTTTTCAAATTTCGACCGGACACAGATTTTTCTGAAAAGCAGGATCCTGACTCGAAATTTAACGGCGATTTCAGTGGTAAAGGTCATTTTTCTGTTTATGGCTTGATTTTCGTGCAATTTGCGAACACTCATAAAATACGACTTTTTCAAACTAAAAGCCTCGGGAAACCGTACTCTGCGTCCCAATTAAACGAATGACCATATATCTGAAAGCCCAGAGTCTGGGAACACGCCCGTACCTTCAGAATGCAAAATTCGCCTTTTGTAGGAGATATGATCGTTTAAAGTCGATCCTGATTTCCTAGGCCAAATCGGCAAAGTTCAACGTACCCCCACCTGTTGAATTTTTCAAATTTCGACCGGACACAGATTTTTCTGAATACCAGGATCCTGACTCAAAATTTAACGGCGATTTCAGTGGTAAAGATCATTTTTCTGTTTATGGCTTGATTCTCGTGCAATTTGCGAAACTCATAAATACGACTTTTCAACCTAAAGCCTCTGGAAACCGTATCTGCGTCCAGTAAACAATGACCATATATTCTGAAAGCCCAGAGTCTGGGGAACACGCCCGTAGCTTCTGAATGCACTAATTCGCATTTTTGTAGGAGATATGATCGTTTAAAGTCGATCCTGATTTCCTAGGCCAAATCGGCAAAGTTCAACGTACCCCACCTGTTGAATTTTTCAAATTTCGACGGACACAGATTTTCTGAATAGCCAGGATCCTGACTCGAAATTTAACGGCGATTTCAGTGGTAAGGTCATTTTCTGTTTGGCGATTTTCGTGCAATTTGCGAAAACTCATAAAATACGACTTTCAACCAAAAGCCTCTGGAAACCGTACTCTGCGTCCGTATTAAACAAATGACCATATATTCTGAAAGCCCAGAGTCTGATGAACACGCCCATAGTAAATTCAAAATTCTCATTTTTGTAGGAGATATGATCGTTTAAATCGATCCAGTTTTCCCTAGGTCAAAAGCTAAAGTTCAACGTACCCCCACCTGTTGAATTTTCAAATTTCGACCGGACACGGATTTTCTGAAAACCAGGATCCTGACTCGAGTTTGGCAATTTCAGTGATGAAGTTCATTTTCTGTTTATGGCTTGATTTTCGTGCATTTGCAAAACTCATAAAATACGACTTTTTCAACCTAAAAGCCTCTGAAACCGTACTCTGCGTCCGAAGTAAACAAATGACCATATATTCTGAAAGCCCAGAGTCTGGGAACACGCCCGTAGCTTCAGAATGCAAAATTCGCATTTTGTAGGAATGATCGTTTAAAGTCGATCCTGATTTCCTAGGCCAAATCGCCAAAGTTCAACGTACCTCCACCTGTTGAATTTTTCAAATTTCGACCGGACACGATTTTGCTGAAAACCAGGGTGCTGACTCGAAATTTGACGGCGATTTCAGTGGTGAGTCATTTTTCTGTTTTCGATTTTCGTGCAATTTGCGAAAACTCATAAATACGACTTTTCAACCTAAAACCTCTGAAAACCGTACTCGCGTCGAATTAAACAAATGAACATATATTCTGAAAGCCCAGAGTCTGGGAACACGCCCATAGCTACAGAATTCAAAAATTCGCATTTTGTAGGAGATATGATCGTTTAAATTCGATCCAGATTTCTAGGTCAAATCGCCAAAGTTCAACGACCCCCACCTGTTGAATTTTTCAAATTTGACCGACACAGATTTTCTGAAAAGCAGGATCCTGACTCAATTACGGCGATTTCAGTGGTGAAGGTCATTTTTCTGTTTATGCGATTTCGTGCAATTTGCGAAAACTCATAAAATACGACTTTTCAACCTAAAACCTCTAAAAACCGTACTCGCGTCCGAATTAAACAAATGAACATATATTCTGAAAGCCCAGAGTCTGGAACACGCCCATAGTTACAGAATTCAAAAATTCGCATTTTTGTAGGAGATATGATCGTTTAAATTCGATCCAGATTTCCTAGGTCAAATCGCCAAAGTTCAACGTACCCCCACCTGTTGAATTTTTCAAATTTCGACCGGACACGGATTTTTCTGAAAACCAGGACCCTGACTCGAAATTAACGGCAATTTCAGTGATGAAGGTCATTTTTCTGTTTATGGCTTGATTTTCGTGCAATTTGCGAAAACTCATAAAATACGACTTTTTCAACCTAAAATCCTCTGGAAACCGTACTCTGCGTCCGAAGTAAACAAATGACCATATATTCTGAAAGCCCAGAGTCTGGGGAACACGCCCGTAGCTTCAGAATGCAAAAATTCGCTTTTTTGTAGAAAATATTATCGTTTAAAGTCGATCCTGATTTCCTAGGCCAAATCAGCAAGTTCAACGTACCTCCACCTGTTGAATTTTTCAAATTTCGACAGGACACAGATTTTTCTGAAAACCAGGATCCTGACTCGAAATTTAACGGCGATTTCAGTGGTGAAGGTCATTTTTCTGTTTATGGTTTGATTTTCGTGCAATTTGCGAAAACTCATAAAATACGACTTTTTCAACCTAAAACCCTCTGAAAACCGTACTCTGCGTCCGAATTAAACAAATGAACATATATTCTGAAAGCCCAGAGTCTGGGAATCGCCCATAGTACAAATTCAAAAATTCGCATTTTGTAGGAGAATATGATCGTTTAAATTCGATCCAGATTTCCTAGGTCAAATCACAAAGTTCAACGTACCCCACCTGTTGAATTTTTCAAATTTCGACCGGACACAGATTTTTCTGAAAAGCAGGATCCTGACTCGAAATTTAACGGCGATTTCAGTGGTGAAGGTCATTTTTCTGTTTATGGCTTGATTTTCGTGCAATTTGCGAAAACTCATAAAATACGACTTTTTCAACCTAAAACCCTCTGAAAAACCGTACTTCGTCCGAATTAAACAAATGAACATATATTCTGAAAGCCCAGAGTCTGGGAACACGCCCATAGCTACAGAATTCAAAATTCGCATTTTTGTAGGAGATATGCATCGTTTAAATTCGATCCAGATTTCTAGGTCAAATCGCAAAGTTCAACGTACCCCACCTGTTGAATTTTTCAAATTTCGACCGGACACGGATTTTTCTGAAAACCAGGACCCTGACTCGAAATTTAACGGCAATTTCAGTGATGAAGGTCATTTTTCTGTTTATGGCTTGATTTTCGTGCAATTTGCGAAAACTCATAAAATACGACTTTTTCAACCTAAAATCCTCTGGAAACCGTACTTGCGTCGAAGTAAACAAATGACCATATATTCTGAAAGCCCAGAGTCTGGGGAACACGCCCGTAGCTTCAGAATGCAAAAATTCGCATTTTTGTAGGAGATATGATCGTTTAAATTCGATCCTGATTTCCTAGGCCAAATCGGCAAAGTTCAACGTACCTCCACCTGTTGAATTTTTCAAATTTCGACAGGACACAGATTTTTCTGAAAACCAGGATCCTGACTCGAAATTCAACGGCGATTTCAGTGGTGAAGGTCATTTTCTGTTTATGGTTTGATTTTCGTGCAATTTGCGAAAACTCATAAAATACGACTTTTTCAACCTAAAACCCTCTGAAAACCGTATTCTTCGTCCGAATTAAACAAATGAACATATATTCTGAAAGCCCAGAGTCTGGGGAACACGCCCATAGCTACAGAATTCAAAAATTCGCATTTTTGTAGGAGATATGATCGTTTAAATTCGATCCAGATTTCCTAGGTCAAATCGCCAAAGTTCAACGTACCCCCACCTGTTGAATTTTTCAAATTTCGACCGGACACGGATTTTTCTGAAACAGGATCCTGACTCGAAATTTAACGGCGATTTCAGTAGTGAAGGTCGTTTTCTGTTTATGGCTTGATTTTCGTGCAATTTGCGAAAACTCGCAAAATACGATTTTTCAACCTAAAAGCCTCTGGAAACCGTACTCTGCGTCCTAATTAAACGAATGACCATATATTCTGAAAGCCCAGAGTCTGGGGAACACGCCCGTACCTTCAGAATGCAAAAATTCGCATTTTTGTAGGAGATATGATCGTTTAAAGTCGATCCTGATTTCCTAGGCCAAATCGCCAAAGTTCAACGTACCCCCACCTGTTGAATTTTTCAAATTTCGACCGGACACAGATTTTCTGAAAAGCAGGATCCTGACTCGAAATTTAACGGCGATTCAGTGGTAAAGTCATTTTTCTGTTTATGGCTTGATTTTCGTGCAATTTGCGAACACTCATAAAATACGACTTTTTCAAACTAAAAGCCTCTGGAAACCGTACTCTGCGTCCGAATTAAACAAATGACCATATATTCTGAAAGCCCAGAGTCTGGGGAACACGCCCGTAGCTTCAGAATGCAAAAATTCGCATTTTTGTAGGAGATATGATCGTTTAAAGTCGATCCTGATTTCCTAGGCCAAATCGGCAAAGTTCAACGTACCCCACCTGTTGAATTTTTCAAATTTCGACCGGACACAGATTTTCTGAATACCAGGATCCTGACTCAAATTAACGCTGATTTCAGTGGTAAAGATCATTTTTCTGTTTATGGCTTGATTCTCGTGCAATTTGCGAAAACTCATAAAATACGACTTTTTCAACCTAAAAGCCTCTGGAAACCGTACTCTGCGTCCGAAGTAAACAATTGACCATATATTCGAAAGCCCAGAGTCTGGGAACACGCCTGTACTTCTGAATGCACTAATTCGCATTTTTGTAGGAGATATGATCGTTTAAAGTCGATCCTGATTTCCTAGGCCAAATCGGCAAAGTTCAACGTACCCCCACCTGTTGAATTTTTCAAATTTCGACCGGACACGGATTTTTCTGAATACCAGGATCCTGACTCAAAATTTAACGGCGATTTCAGTGTAAAGGTCATTTTCTGTTTATGGCTTGATTTTCGTGCAATTTGAAAACTCATAAATACGACTTTTCAACCTAAAAGCCTCTGGAAACCGTACTCTGCGTCCGAAGTAAACAATTGACCATATATTCTGAAAGCCCAGAGTCTGGGGAACACGCCCGTAGCTTCTGAATGCACTAATTCGCATTTTTGTAGGAGATATGATCGTTTAAAGTCGATCCAGATTTCTAGGTCAAATCGCCAAAGTTCAACGTACCACCACCTGTTGAATTTTCAAATTTCGACCGACACAGATTTTTCTGAATACAGGATCCTGACTCAAAATTTAACGGCGATTTCAGTGGTAAAGGTTTTTCCTGTTTATGGCTTGATTTTCGTGCAATTTGCGAAAACTCATAAAATACGACTTTTTCAACCTAAAAGCCTCTGGAAACCGTACTCTGCGTCCGAAGTAAACAAATGACCATATATTCTGAAAGCCCAGAGTCTGGGGAACACGCCCGTAGCTTCAGAATGCAAAAATTCGCATTTTTGTAGGAGATATGATCGTTTAAAGTCGATCCTGATTTCCTGGGCCAAATCGCCAAAGTTCAACGTACCCCACCTGTTGAATTTTTCAAATTTCGACCGACACAGATTTTCTGAAAAGTAGGATCCTGACTCGAAATTTAACGGCAATTTCAGTGGTGAAGGTCATTTTTTGTTTATGGCTTGATTTTCGTGCAATTTGCGAAAACTCATAAAATACGACTTTTTCAACCTAAAAGCCTCTGAAAACCGTACTCTGCGTCCGAATTAAACAAATGAACATATATCTGAAAGCCCAGAGTCAGGGGAATACAACATAGCTACAGAATTCAAAATTGCATTTTTGTAGGAGATATGATCGTTTAAATTCGATCCAGATTTCTAGGTCAAATCGCCAAAGTTCAACGTCCCCACCTGTTGAATTTTTCAAATTTCGACCGACACGGATTTTCTGAAAACCAGGACCCTGACTCGAAATTTAACGGCAATTTCAGTGGTAAAGGTCATTTTCTGTTTATGGCTTGATTTTCGTGCAATTTGCGAAAACTCACAAAATACGACTTTTCAACCTAAAGCCTCTGGAAACCGTACTCTGCGTCCTAAATAAACGAATGACCATATATTCTGAAAGCCCAGAGTCTGGGAACACGCCCGTACCTTTCAGAATGCAAAAATTCGCATTTTTGTAGGAGATATGATCGTTTAAAGTCGATCCAGATTTCTAGGTCAAATCGCAAAGTTCAACGTACCCCACCTGTTGAATTTTTCAAATTTCGACCGAAAACGATTTTTCTGAAAACCAGGATCCTGACTCGAAATTTAACGGCAATTTCAGTGATGAAGTTCATTTTCTGTTTATGGCTTGATTTTGTGCAAATTTGCGAAAACTCATAAAAATACGACTTTTCAACCTAAAATCCCCCTGGAAACCGTACTCGGTTCCGAAGTAAACAAATGACCATATATTCTGAAAGCCCAGAGTCTGGGAACACGCCGTAGCTTCAGAATGCAAAAATTCGCATTTTGTTAGGAGATATGATCGTTTAATGTCGACCCTGATTTCTAGGCCAAATCGGCAAAGTTCAACGTACCCACCTGTTGAATTTTCAAATTCGACCGGACACAGATTTTCTGAAACCAGGATCCTGACTCGGAAATTTAACGGCGATTTCAGTGGTGAAGGTCATTTTTCTGTTTATGGTTTGATTTTCGTGCAATTTGCAAAAAACTCAGAAAATACGACTTTTTCAAACTAAAACCCTCTGAAAACCGTACTCTGCGTCCGAATTAAACAAATGAACATATATTCTGAAAGCCCAGAGTCTGGGAACACGCCCATGGCTACAAATTCAAAAATTCGCATTTTTGTAGGAGATATGATCGTTTAAAGTCGATCCTGATTTCCTAGGCCAAATCGGCAAAGTTCAACGTACCCCCACCTGTTGAATTTTTCAAATTTCGACCGGACACAGATTTTTCTGAATACCAGGATCCTGACTCAAAATTTAACGGCGATTTCAGTGGTAAGATCATTTTTCTGTTTATGGCTTGATTTTCGTGCAATTTGCGAAAACTCATAAATACGACTTTCAACTTGCGAAACTTCATAAAATATGACTTTTTCAACCTAAACCCTTCTGAAACTGTACTGCGTCCGAATTAAATAAATGAACATATATTCTGAAAGCCCAGAGTCTGGGGAACACGCCCAGAGTTACAGAATTCAAAAATTGCATTTCTTTGTAGGAGGATATGATTGTTAATTGATCCAGATTTCAGGTCAAATCACAAAGTTCAACGTACCACCTGTTGAATTTTTCAAATTTCGGGACCGGACACGGATTTTTCTGAATAGCAGATCCTGACTCGAAATTTAACGGCGATTTCAGTAGTGAAGGCTTCGTTTTTCTGTTTATGGTTTGATTTTCGCAATTTGCGAAACTTCATAAAATACGACTTTTTCAACCTAAAGCTCTGGAAACCGTACTCTGCGTCCGAAGTAACAACTGACCATATTCTGAAAGCCCAGAGTCTGGAACCTGCCCGTAGCTTCTGAATGCACTAATTGCATTTTTTGTAGGAGATATGACTGTTTAAAGTCGATCCAGATTTCCTAGGTCAAATCGCCAAAGTTCAACGTACCCCCACCTGTTGAATTTTTCAATTTGACCGACACGGATTTTAATAGCAGGATCCTACTGAAACTTAACGGCGATTTCCAGTAGGAAGGTCGTTTTTCCGTTTATATTTGATTTTCGTGCAATTTGCGAAAACTCATAAAATACGACTTTTTCAACCTAAAAGCCTCTGAAACCGTACTCTGCGTCCGAAGTAAACAATTGACCATATATTCTGAAAGCCCAGAGTCTGGGGAATACGCCTGTAGCTTCTGTGAATGCACTAATTCGCATTTTTGTAGGAGATATGATCGTTTAAAAAGTCGATCCAGATTTCTAGGTCAACCGCCAAAGTTCAACGTACCCCACCTGTTGAATTTTCAAATTTCTGACCGACACGGATTTTCTAAATAGCAGGATCCTGACTCGAAATTTAATGGCGATTTCAGTAGTGAAGGTCAGTTTTTCATGGCTTCATTTTCGTGAAATTTGCGAAAACTCATAAAATACGACTTTTCTCAACTCTAAAAGCCTCTGGAACCGTACTCTGCGTCCCAATTAAACGAATGACCATATATTCTGAAATCAGAGCCTGGGGAACACGCCTGCATTAGAATGCAAAATTCGCATTTTTGTAGGAGATATGATCGTTTAAAGTCGATCCAGATTTCACAACCGCCAAAGTTCAATCACCCCCACTCATGTTGACTTTTCAAATTTGACTGGACACGGATTTTTCTGGAATAGCAGGATCCTGAGTCGAAATTTAACGGCGATTTCAGTAGTGAAGGTCGTTTTTCTGTTTATGGTTTGATTTTCAGCAATTTGCGAAAACTCATAAAATACGACTTTTTCAACCTAAAAGCTCTGGAAACCGTACTTGCGTCCGAAGTAAACAATTGACTATATATTCTGAAAGCCCAGAGTCTGGGGAACCTGCCTGTAGCTTCTGAATACCACCTGCATTTTTGTAGGAGATATGATCGTTTAAAGTCGATCCAGATTTAGGTCAAATCGCCAAAGTTCAACGTACCCCCACCTGTTGAAATTTTCAAATTTCGACCGGACACGGATTTTTCTGAATAGCAGGATCCTGACTGAAATCTCTAACGGCGATTTCCAGTAGTGAAGGTCGTTTTTCTGTTTATGCTGATTTTCGTGCAATTTGCGAAAACTCATAAAATACGACTCTTTTCAACCTAAAAGCCTCTGGAATCGCGTCCGAATTAAAACAAATGAACATATATTCTGGAAAAAGCCCAGAGTCTGTGAACACGCCCATAGCTACAGAATTCAAAAAAAAAATTGCATTTTTGTAGGAGATATGATCGTTTAAATTCGACTCAGATTTCCTAGGTCAAATCGCCAGTTCAACGTACCCCCACTTTATTTCAAATTTCGACCGGACACAGATTTTTCTGAAAAGCAGGATCCTGACTCGAAATTTAACGGCGATTTCAGTGGTGAAGGTCATTTTTCTGATTATGGCTTGATTTTCGTGCAATTTCGAAAACTCATAAAATACGACTTTTTCAAACTAAAAGCCTCTGGAAACCGTACTCTGCGTCCGAAGTAAACAATTGACCATATATTCTGAAAGCCCAGAGTCTGGGAACACGCCTGTAGTCGTGAATGCACTAATTCGCATTTTTGTAGGAGATAAGATCGTTTAAATTGATCCTGATTTCTAGGCCAAATCGGCAAGTTCAACGTACTCTCCACTCGTTGAATTTTTCAAATTTCACTGACACAGATTTTTCTAAAAACCAGGATCCTGGACTCAAATTTAACGGCGATTTCAGTGGTGAAGGTCATTTTCTGTTTATGGTTTGATTTCGTGCAATTTGCGAAAACTCAGAAATACGACTTTTTCAACCTAAAACCTCTGAAAACCGTACTCGCGTCCGAATTAAACAAATGAACATATATATTCTGAAAGCCCAGAGTCTGGGGAAATACGCCCATAGCTACAGAATTCAAAATTCGCATTTTTGTAGGAAATATGATCGTTTAAATTCGATCCAGATTTCCTAGGTCAACCGCCAAAGTTCAACGTACCCCCACCTGTTGAATTTTTTCAAATTTCGACCGACACAGATTTTTCTGAAAACCAGGATCCTGGCTCGAAATTTAACGGCGATTTCAGTGGTGAAGGTCATTTTTCTGTTTATGGTTTGATTTTCGTGCACGAGAAAAACTCATAAAATACGACTTTTTCAACCTAAAACCTCTGGAAACTGTACTCTGCGTCCGAATTAAACAAATGAACATATATTCTGAAAGCCCAGAGTCTGGGAACACGCCTATAGTTACAGAATTCAAAAATTCGCATTTTGTAGGAGATATGATCGTTTCTAAAGTCGATCCCCTGATTTCTAGGCCAACCGGTAAAGTTCAACGTACTCCCTCACCTGTTGAATTTTTCAAATTTCTGACTGACACAGATTTTTCTGAATACCTGCATCCTGACTCAAAATTTAACGGCGATTTCAGTGGTAAAGGTCATTTTTCTGTTTATGGCTTGATTTTCGCAATTTGCGAAAACTCATAAACATGACTCTTTTTCAACCTAAAGCTCTCCGGAAACCGTACTCTGCGTCCGAAGTAAACAATTGACCATATATTCTGAAAGCCCAGAGTCTGGGGAACACGCCCGTAGCTTCTGAATGCACTAATTCGCATTTTTGTAGGAGATATGATCGTTTAAAGTCGATCCAGATTTCCTAGGGTCAAATCGCCAAAGTTCAACGTACCACCACTTGTTGAATTTTTCACATTTCTGACTGACATGATTTTTCAAATAACAGGATCCTGGCTCAAAATTTAACGGCGATTTCAGTGGTAAAGGTCATTTTCCTGTTTATGGCTTGATTTTCGTGCAATTTGCGAAAATCATAAAATACGACTTTTTCAACCTAAAAGCCTCTGGAAACCGTACTGCGTCCGTATTAAAACAACAAATGACCATATATTCTGAAAGTTCAGAGTCTGGGGAACACGCCCATAGCTACAGAATTCAAAAATTCTCATTTTTGTAGGAGATATGATCGTTTAAAGTCGATCCTGATTTCCTAGGCCAAATCGCCAAAGTTCAACGTACCCCCACTTGTTGAATTTTTCAAATTTCGACCGGACACAGATTTTTCTTGAAACCAGATCCTGACTCGAAATTCAACGGCGATTTGCGGTGAAGGTCATTCTTCTGTTTGTGGCTTGATTTTCGCACGGCGAAACTCATAAAATACGACTTTTTCAACCTAAAACCCTCTGAAAACCGTAATTCTGCGTCCGAATTAAACAAATGAACATATATTCTGGAAAGCCCAGAGTCTGGGGAACACGCCCATAGCTACAGAATTCAAAAATTCGCATTTTTGTAGGAGATAAGGATCGTTTAAATTCGATCCGAGATTTCCTAGGTCAAATCGCCAAAGTTCAACGTACTCCCACTCTGTTGAATTTTTCAAATTCTTGACCGGACAGATTTTTCTGAAAGCAGGATCCTGACTGAAATTTAACGGCGATTTCAGTGGTGAAGGTCATTTTTCTGTTTATGGCTTGATTTTCAGTACTTGCGAAACTATAAAATACGACTTTTACAACCTAAAACCCTTTGGAAACCGTACTCTGCGTCCGAATTAAACAAATGAACATATTCTGGAAGCCCAGAGTCTGTAGAACACGCCCATAGCTACAGAATTCAAAAATTCGCATTTTTGCAGGAGATATGACTGGGTTTAAATTGATCCAGATTTCTAGGTCAAATCGCCAAAGTTCAACGTACCCCCACCTGTTGAATTTTCTAAATTTCGACCGGACACAGATTTTTCTGAAACCAGGATCCTGACCTTCGAAATTTAACGGCGATTTCAGTGGTGAAGGTCATTTTTCTGTTTATGGTTTGATTTTCGTGCAATTTTATGAAACTCATAAAATACGACTTTTTCAACCTAAAGCCCTGGAAAACGTACTCTGCGTCCGAAGTAAAACACTGACTATATATTCTGAAAGCCCAGAGTCTGGGAACACGCCCGTAGTCGGAATGCACTAATTGCATTTTTGTAGGAGATATGATCTTTTAAAGTCGATCCAGATTTCCTAGGTCAAATTGCCAAAGTTCAACGTACCACCACCTGTTGAATTTTCAAATTTCGACTGACACAGATTTTTTGAATACCAGGATCCTGACTCAAAATTTAACGGCGATTTGTAAAGGTCATTTTCTGTTTATGGCTTGATTTTCAAAATTTGGTGAAAACTCATAAAATACGACTTTTTCAACCTAAAAGCTCTGAAACCGTACTCTGCGTCCGAATTCAACAAATGAACATATTCTGAAAGCCCAGAGTCTGGGGGAATACGCCCATAGGCTACAGAATTCAAAAATTCTCATTTTTGTAGGAGATATGATCGTTTAAAGTCGATCCAGATTTCTAGGCCAACCGCCAAAGTTCAACGTGCCTCACCTGTTGACTTTTCAAATTTCCCCGACTGACACGGATTTTTCTGAAACAGATCCGACTAAAATTTAACGGCAATTTAGTGATGAAGTTCATTTTTCTGTTTATGGCTTGATTAAAAAATTTGCGAAACTCATAAAATACACTTTTTCAACTCTAAAAATCCTCGGAAACCGTACTTTTCGTCCGAAGTAAACAAATGACCATATATTCTAAAAGCCCAGAGTCTGGGGAACACGCCTGGGTGGAAGCCTAATGTACCGGCATTTGTGTAGGAGATATGATCGTTTAAAGTCGATCCTGATATCCAGTCAACGCTAAAGTTCAACGTACCTCCACTAAGACTTTTCAAATTTCGACCGGACAGATTTTTCTGAAACCAGATCCTGACCTTTCGAAATTTAACGGCGATTTCAGTGTGAAGGTCATTTTCTGTTTATGGCTTGATTTTCGTGCAATTTGCGAAAACTCATAAAATACGACTTTTTCAAATCAAAAAGCTTCTGAAAACTGTAATTTGCGTCCGAATTAAAACAAATGAACATATATTCTGAAAGCCCAGAGTCTGGGAACACGCCCATAGCTACAGAATTCAAAAAAAAAAAAAAATTCCTGCATTTTTGTAGGAGATATGATCGTTTAAATCTGATCCAGATTTCCTAGGGTCAAATCGCTGAAGTTCAACGTACCCCCACCTGTTGAATTTTTCAAATTCTGACTGACACAGATTTTTCTGTAAAGCAGGATCCTGACTCACCAACGGCGATTTCAGTGGCAGGTCATTTTGTTTATGGCTTGATTTTCGTGCAATTTGCGAAAACTCATAAAATACGACTTTTTCAACCTAAAAACCTTCTGAAACCGTACTTGCGTCCGAATTAAACAAATGAATATATATTCTGGAAAAGCCCAGAGTCTGGGAACACGCCCATAGCTACAGAATTCAAAAATTCGCATTTTTGTAGGAGATATGATCGTTTAAATTCGATCCAGATTTCTAGGTCAAATCGCCAGTTCAACGTACCCCACCTGTTGGACTTTTCAAATTCTGACTGACACGGATTTTTCTGAAAACCAGGATCCTGACTCGAAATTTACTCCATGATTTCAGTGGTGAAGGTCATTTGTTTATGGCTTGATTTTTTCGTGCAATTTGCGAAAACTCATAAAATACGACTTTTTCAACCTAAAAGCCTCTGGAAACCGTACTCTGCGTCCGAAGTAAACAATTGACCATATATTCTGGAAAGCCCAGGAGTCTGGGGAACACGCCCGTAGCTTCTGAATGCACTAATTCGCATTTTTGTAGGAGATATGATCGTTTAAAGTCGATCCAGATTTCCAGTCAAATCGCCAGTTCAACGTACCCCCACTCCAGTTGAATTCTTTCAAATTTCGACTGGACACGGATTTTTCTGAATAGCAGGATCCTGACTCGAAATTGAACGGCGATTCTGTAGTGAAGGTCGTTTTTCTGTTTATGCCTTGATTTTCGTGCAATTTGCGAAAACTCAAAATACGACTTTTTCAACCTAAAAGCCTCTGGAAACTGTACTTCAGTGTCCTAATTAAACGAATGACCATATATCTCTGAAAGCCCAGAGTCTTAGGAACACGCCCTGTACCTTTCCAGAATGCAAGAATTCGCATTTTTGTAGGAGATATGACTGCTTAAAGTCGATCCAGATTTCCTAGGCCAAATCGCCAAAGTTCAACGTACCCCACCTGTTGGAATTTTTCAAATTTCGACCAGACACGATTTTCTTGAAAAACTAGGACTTGGACTCGAAATTTAATGGCAATTTCAGTGATGAAGGCCATTTTTCACATGGTTTGATTTTTGCAATTTGCGAAACTACAAAATACGACTTTTCAACCTAAAACTCTCTGAAACCGTACTCGCGTCCGAAGTAAACAAATGACCATATATTCTGAAAGCCCAGAGTCTGGGGAACACGCCCGTAGCTTCAGAATGCAAAAATTCGCATTTTTGTAGGAGATATGATCGTTTAAAGTCGATCCTGATTTCCTAGGCCAAATCGGCAAAGTTCAACGTACCCCCACCTGTTGAATTTTTCAAATTTCCGACCGGACACGGATTTTTCTGGAATACCAGGATCCTGACCCTAAAAATTCTAACGGCGATTTCAGTGGTAAAGGCTATTTTTCTGTTTATGGCTTGATTTTCGTGCAATTTGCGAAAACTCATAAAATACGACTTTTTCAAACTAAAAGCCTCTGGAAACTGTAATCTGCGTCCAAATTAAACAAATGACCATATATTCTGAAAGCCCAGTGTCTGGGGAACACGCCCGTACTTTCAGAATGCAAAAATTCGCATTTTTGTAGAAGATATGATCGTTTAAAGTCGATCCTGATTTCCTAGGTCAAATCGCCAGAGTTCAACGCCCCCCCACCTGTTGAATTTTTCAAATTTCTGACCGACACGGATTTTTCTGAAAACTATGATCCTGACTCGAAATTTAACGGCAATTTCAGTGATGAAGGTCATTTTTCTGTTTATGGCTTGATTTCAAAGTAATTTGCGAAACTCATAAAATACACTTTTCAACTAAAATCCTCTGGAAACTGTACTTGCGTCCGAAGTAAAACACAAATGACCATATATTCTGGTGCCCAGAGTCTGGGGAACACGCCCGTAGCTTCAGAATGCAAAAATTCGCATTTTTGTAGGAGATATGATCGTTTAAAGTCGATCCTGATTTCCTAGGCCAAATCGGCAAAGTTCAACGTAACCCCACCTTTTGAATTTTTCAAATTTCGACCGGACACAGATTTTTTTGAAAACCAGGATCCTGACTCGAAATTTAACGGCGATTTCATTGGTAAAGGTCATTTTTCTGTTTATGGCTTGATTTTTCGTGCAATTTGCGAAAACTCATAAAATACGACTTTTTCAACCTAAATCCTCTTGGAAACCGTACTCTGCGTCCAAGCAAACAACGACCATTCTAAAGCCCAGAGTCTGTGAACACGCCTGGGTATTTTCAGAATGCAAAATTGCATTTTGTAGGAGATATGATCGTTTAAAGTCGAACCTGGATTTCCTAGGCCAAATCGGCAAAGTTCAACGTACCTCCACCCGTTGAATTTTTCAAATTTCGATCGACATGATTTTTCTGAAAACCAGGATCCTGACTCGAAATTTAACGGCGATTTCAGTGGTGTCATTTTTCTGTTTATGGTTTGATTTTCAAAGAATTTGCGAAAAACTCATAAAATACGACTTTTTCAACCTAAAACCTCTGAAAACCGTACTTGCGTCCGAATTAAACAATGAACATATATTCTGGAAAGCCCAGAGTCTGGTGAACACGCCCATAGCTACAGAATTCAAACTGCATTTTTGTAGGAGATATGATCGTTTAAATTGATCCAGATTTCTAGTCAAATCGCCAAAGTTCAACGTGTACCCTACCTGTTGAATTTTTCAAATTTGACCGGACAGATTTTTCTGAAAGCAGGATCCTGACTCGAAATTTAACGGCGATTTCAGTGGTGGTCATTTTCTGATTATGGCTTGATTTCGTGCAATTTCGAAAACTCATAAAATACGACTTTTTCAAACTACAAAGCCTTCTGGAACCGTACTCTGCGTCCGAAGTAAAATAATTGACTATATATTCTTGAAAGCCCAGAGTCTGGGGAACACGCTCGTAGCTTCTGAATGCACTAATTCGCATTTTTGCAGGAGATATGATCGTTTAAATTGATCCTGATTTCCAGGCCAACCGGCAAGTTCAACGTACTCTCCACCTGTTGAATTTTCAAATTTCGACCGACACAGATTTTCTTAAAACCAGGATCCTGACCTCGAAATTTAACGGCGATTTCAGTGGTGAAGGTCATTTTTCTGTTTATGGTTTGATTTTTCGTGCAATTTGCGAAACTCATAAATACGACTTTTTCAACCTAAAACCTCTGAAAACCGTACTCTGCGTCCGAATTAAACAAATGTATCATATATTCTGAAAGCCCAGAGTCTGGGGAACACGCCCATAGCTACAGAATTCAAAATTCGCATTTTTGTAGGAAATAAGATCGTTTAAATTCGATCCAGATTTCTCAGGTCAAATCACAAGTTCAACGTACCCCACCTGTTGAATTTTTCAAATTTCTGACTGACACAGATTTTTCTGAATACCAGGATCCTGATCAAAATTTAACGGCGATTTCAGTGGTAAAGGTCATTTTTCAGTTTTATGGCTTGATTGTGCAATTTGCGAAAACTCATAAAATACGACTTTTTTCAACCTAAAATCCTCTGAAACCGTACTCTGCGTCCGAAGTAAACAAATGACCATATATTCTGAAAGCCCAGAGTCTGGGGGAACACGCCTGAAGCTTCAGAATGCAAAAATCGCATTTTGTAGGAGATATGATCGTTTAATGTCGATCCTGATTTCCTAGGCCAAATCGGCAAAGTTCAACGCAATTTCACTGTTGAATTTTTTCAAATTCTGACCGGACAGATTTTCTGAAAACCAGGATCCTGGCTCGAAATTTAATCATGATTTCAGTAGTGGTGAAGGTCAGTTTTCTGTTTATGGTTTGATTTTCGTGCAATTTGCGAAAACTCATAAAATACGACTTTTTCAACCTAAAACCTCTGGAAAACTGCGTACTGCGTCCGAATTAAACAAATGAACATATATTCTGAAAGCCTAGAGTCTGGGAACACGCCTATAGCTACAGAATTCAAAAATTCGCATTTTTGTAGGGAGATATGATCGTTTAAAGTCGATCCTGATTTCCTAGGCCAACCGGTAAAGTTCAACGTACCCCACCTGTTGAATTTTTCAAATTTCGACCGACACAGATTTTTCTGGAATACCAGGATCCTACTCAAAATTTAACGGCGATTTCAGTGGTAAAGGTCATTTTCCGTTTATGGCTTGATTTTCGTGCAATTTGCGAAAACTCAAAATACGACTTTTTCAACCTAAAGCCTCCCGAAACCGTACTCTGCGTCGCGTCGGAAGTAAACAATTGACCATATATTCTGAAAGCCCAGAGTCTGGGGAACACGCCCGTAGCTTCTGAATGCACTAATTCGCATTTTTGTAGGAGATATGATCGTTTAAAGTCGATCCAGATTTCCTAGGTCAAATCGCCAAAGTTCAACGTACTAATTACTCTGTTGAATTTTTCAAATTTCTGACCGACAGATTTTTCTGAATACTCAGGATCCTGACTCAAAATTTAACGGCATTTCAGTGGTAAAGGTCATTTTCCTGTTTATGGCTTGATTTTCGTGCAATTTGCGAAAAATCTCAAATACGACTTCAACCTAAAAGCCTCTGGAAACCGTACTCTGCGTCCGTATTAAACAAATGACCATATATTCTGAAAGCCCAGAGTCTGGGGAACACGCCCATAGCTACAGAATTCAAAAATTCTCATTTTTGTAGGAGATATGATCGTTTAAAGTCGATCCAGATTTCTAGGTCAAATCAAGCAAAGTTCAACGTACCACCACTTGTTGAATTTTTTCAAATTTCGACCGACACAGATTTTCTGAAAAACCAGATCCTGACTCGAAATTTAACGGTTACTTCCAGTGGTGAAGGTCATTTTTGTTTATGGCTTGATTTTCGTGCAATTTGCGAAAACTCATAAATACGACTTTTTCAACCTAAAACCTCTGAAAACCGTACTGCGTCCGAATTAAACAAATGAACATATATTCTGGAAAGCCCAGAGTCTGGAACACGCCCATAGTTACAGAATTCAAAAATCTGCATTTTGTAGGGGAGATAAGGATCGTTTAAATTGATCCAGATTTCCTAGGTCAAATCGCCAAAGTTCAACGTAATTTCACCTGTTGACTTTTCCACCCCTGACTGACACAGATTTTTCTGAAAAGCAGGATCCTGACTCGAAATTTAACGGCGATTTCAGTGGTGAAGGTCATTTTTCTGTTTATGGCTTGATTTTCGTGCAATTGCGAAAACTCATAAAATACGACTTACAACCTAAACCTCTGAAAACTGTACTCTGCGTCCGAATCAAACAAATGAACATATATTCTGAAAGCCCAGAGTCTGGGGAACACGCCCATAGCTACAGAATTCAAAATTCGCATTTTTGTAGGAGATATGATCGTTTACATTCGATCCAGATTTCAGGTCAAATCGGCAAAGTTCAACGTACCGCACGCTGTTGATCTTTTCAAATTTCGACCGGACACAGATTTTTCTGAAAACCAGGATCCTGACTCGAAATTTAACGGCGATTTCAGTGGTGAAGGTCATTTTTCTGTTTATGGCTTGATTTTCGTAATTTGCGACAACTCATCAAATACGACTTTTTCAAAACTAAAAGCTCTGGAAAACGTACTCTGCGTCCGAAGTAAATAATTGACTATATATTCTGAAAGCCCAGAGTCTGGGGAACACGCCCGTAGCTTCTGGAATGCACTAATTCTGCATTTCTTGTAGGAGATATGATCGTTTAAAGTCGATCCAGATTTCCTAGGTCAAATTGCCAAGTTCAACGTACTAATTAATTCGTTGAATTTTTCTAAATTTCTGACTGACAGATTTTTTGAATACCAGGATCCTGACTCCAAAATTTAACGGCGATTTCAGTGGTAAAGGTCATTTTCCTGTTTATGGCTTGATTTTCAGCAATTTGAAAACTCATAAAATACGACTTTTTCAACCTGCAGCTCTGGAAACCGTACTCTGCGTCCGAATTCAACAAATGAACATATTCTGAAAGCCTAGAGTCTGGGGAACACGCCCATAGTTACAGAATTCAAAAATTCTCATTTTGTAGGAGATATGATCGTTTAAAGTCGATCCAGATTTCTAGGTCAAATCGCCAAAGTTCAACGCACTCCCACCTGTTGAATTTTTCAATTTCGACCGACACGGATTTTCTGAAACCAGATCCTGACTGAAATTTAACGGCAATTTCAGTGATGAAGTTCATTTTTCGTTGTTTATGGCTTGATTTTCGTGCAATTTGCGAAAACTCATAAAATACGACTTTTTCAACCTAAAATCAACCGTAATTTCTTCGTCCGAAGTAAACAAATGAACATATTCTGAAAGCCCAGAGTCTGGGGAACACGCCCATAGCAGAATTCAAAAATTCTGCATTTTTGTAGGAGATATGATCGTTTAAATTCGATCCAGATTTCCCTAGGTCAAATCGCTAAAGTTCAACGTACCCCACCTGTTGAATTTTTCAAATTTCGACCGGACACAGATTCTTCTGTAAAGCAGGATCCTGACTCAAATTTAATCTATGATTTCAGTGGTGAAGGTCTTTTTCTGTTTATGGCTTGATTTCGTGCAATTTGCGAAAACTCATAAAATACGACTTTTTCAACCTAAACCTCTGGAAACCGTGTACTGCGTCCGAATTAAAACAAATGAACATATATCTGGAAAGCCTTGAGTCTGGGGAATACGCCCATAGTTGCTACAGAATTCAAAAATTCGCATTTCTTTGTAGGAGATAGCGATCGTTTAAATTCGATCCAGATTTCAGGTCAAATCGCCAAAGTTCAACGTACCCCCACCTGTTGAATTTTTCAAATTTCTTGACTGACACGGATTTTTCTGAAAACCAGGATCCTGACTCGAAATTTAACGGCGATTTGGTGGGTGAAGGTCTTTTTTCTGTTTATGGCTTGATTTCGTGCAATTTGCGAAAACTCATAAAATGTACGACTTTTTCAACCTAAGCCTCTGGAAACGTACTCTGCGTCCGAAGTAAATAATTGACCATATATTCTGAAAGCCCAGAGTCTGGAGAACACGCCTGTAGTCTGAATGTACCTAATTCGCATTTTTGTAGGAGATATGACGTTTAAAGTCGATCCAGATTTCCTAGGTCAAATCGCCAAAGTTCAACGTACCCCACCTGTTGAATTCCTTTTCAAATTTCTGACCGGACACGGATTTTTCTAGTCAGCAGATCCTGACTCGAAATTGAACGGCGATTTGTAGTGAAGGTCGTTTCTTCTGTTTATGGCTTGATTTTCGTGCACCTATGAAAACTCATAAATACGACTTTTTCAACCTAAAAGCCTCTGGAAAACCGTACTCTGCGTCCTAATTAAACGAATGACTATATATTCTGAAAGCCCAGAGTCTTAGGAACACGCCTGTACTTCAGAATGCAAATTGCATTTTGTAGGAGATATGATCGTTTAAAGTCGATCCAGATTTCTAGGTCAAACCGCCAAAGTTCAATGTACCACCTGTTGAATTTTCAAATTTCGACCAGACACGGATTTTTCTGAAAACCAGGATCCTGACTGAAATTTAAATTCCGGCAATTTCACTGATGAAGGTCATTTCCTTTTCTGTCATAGTTTGATTTTCGTGCAATTTATAAAAACTCGGCAAATACGACTTTTTCAACCTAAAATCCTCTCTGAAACCGTACTCTGCGTCCGAAGTAAACAATGACCATACATTCTGAAAGCCCAGAGTCTGGGGAACACGCCCGTAGCTTCAGAATGCAAAAATTCGCATTTTTGTAGGAGATATGATCGTTTAAAGTCGATCCTGATATCCTAGGCTAAATCGGCAAAGTTCAACGTACCCCCACCTGTTGAATTTTTCAAATTTCGACCGACACAGATTTTCTGAATACCAGATCCTGACTCAAAATTTAACGGCGATTTGCGGTAAAGGTCATTTTTTCTGTTTATGGCTTGATTTTCGTGCAATTTGCGAAACCTCATAAATACGACTTTTTCAACCTAAAAGCCTCTGGAAACCGTACTCTGCGTCCTAATTAAACGAATGACCATATATTCTGAAAGCCCAGAGTCTGGGGAACACGCCCGTACTTCAGAATGCAAAATTGCACATTTTGTAGGAGATAAGTGATCGTTTAAAGTCGATCCGGATTTCCTAGGTCAAATCGCCAAAGTTCAACGTACTTCACCTGTTGACTTTTTCAAATTTCGACTGGACACGGATTTTTCTGAAAGCTAGGATCCTGACTCGAAATTCTAACGGCAATTTCAGTGGTGCAGGTCATTTTTCTGTTTATGGCTTGATTTTCGTGCAATTTGCGAAAACTCATAAATACGACTTTTTCAACCTAAAATCCTCTGGAAACCGTACTCTGGTGTCCGAAGTAAATGAATGACCATATATCTTGAAAGCCCAGAGTCTGGGAACACGCCTGTAGTTTCAGAATGCAAAATTCGCATTTTGTAGGAGATATGATCGTTTAAAGTCGATCCTGATTTCAGGGCCAAATCGGCAAAGTTCAACGTACTCACCTGTTGACTTTTCAAATTCGACTGACACAGATTTTTCTGAAAACCAGGATCCTGACTGAAATTTAACGGCGATTTCAGTGGTGAAGGTCATTTTTCTGTTTATGGTTTGATTTCGTGCAATTTGCGAAAACTCATAAATACGACTTTTTCAACCTAAAACCTCTGAAAAACTGTACTTGCGTCCGAATTAAAAACAAATGAACATATATTCTGAAAAGCCCAGAGTCTGGGGAACACGCCCATAGCTACAGAATTCAAAATTCGCATTTTTGTAGGAGATATGATCAGTTTAATTGATCCAGATTTCTAGGTCAAATCGCCAAAGTTCAACGTACCCCCTACCTGTTGAATTTTTCAAATTTCGACCGGACACAGATTTTTCTGGAAAAGCAGGATCCTGACTCGAAATTTAACGGCGATTTCAGTGGTGAAGGTCATTTTTCTGTTTGCGCTTCATTTTCGTGCAATTTGCGAAACTCATAAAATACTACTTTTCAAACTAAAAGCCTCTGGAAACCGTACTCTGCGTCCCAATTAAACGAATGACCATATATTCTGAAAGCCCAGAGTCTGGTGAACACGCCTGTACTCTTTCAGAATGCAAAATTCGCATTTTTGCAGGAGATATGATCGTTTAAAGCCGATCCCTATTTCCTAGGCCAAATCGGCAAAGTTCAACGTACCCCCACCTGTTGAATTTTTCAAAATTCGACCGACACAGATTTTTCTGAATACCAGGATCCTGACCTGTAATTTAACGTATGATTGCAGTGGTAAAAGTCATTTTCTGTTTATGGCTTGATTTTCGTGCAATTTGCGAAAACTCATAATACGACTTTTTCAACCTAAAATCCTCTGGAAAACCGTACTGCGTCCGAAGTAAAACAAATGACCATATATTCTGAAAGCCCAGAGTCTGGGGAATACGCCCGTAGTTTTCAGAATGCAAAAATTCGCATTTTGTAGGAGATATGAGCGTTTAATGTCGATCCTGATTTCTAGGCCAAATCGGCAAGCCAACGTACTTTCACCTGTTGACTTTTTCAAATTTCGACCGGACAATAGATTTTCTGAAAACCAGATCCTGACTCGAAATTTATTCGCGATTTCAGTGGTAATGTCAATTCTTTCTGTTTATGGTTTGATTTTCGTGCGCAATTTGTAGAAAACTCATAAAATACGACTATTTCAACCTAAAACCTCTGGAAAACTACTCTGCGTCCGAATTAAACAACAATAAATGAACATATATTCTGAAAGCCCAGAGTCTGGGGACCTGCCTGTAGCTTCTGAATGCACTAATTCGCATTTTTGTAGGAGACAAGATCGTTTGTGTCGATCCAGATTTCCTAGGTCAAATCGCCAAAGTTCAACGTACCCCCACCTGTTGAATTTTTCAAATTTCGACCGGACACGGATTTTCTGAAAACCAGATCCTGACTCGAAATTTAACGGCACTTCCAGTGATGAAGGTCATTTTTCTGCTTTATGGCTTGATTTTCGTGCAATTTGCGAAAACTCATAAAATACGACTTTTCAACCTAAAATCCTCTGGTAACCGTACTCTGCGTCCGAAGTAAACAAATGACCATATATTCTGAAAGCCCAGAGTCTGGGGAACACGCCCGTAGCTTCAGAATGCAAAAATTCGCATTTTTGTAGGAGATATGATCGTTTAAAGTCGATCCTGATTTCCTAGGCCAAATCGGCAAAGTTCAACGTACCCCCACCTGTTGAATTTTTTCAAATTTCGACTGACACAGATTTTCTGAAAACCAGATCCTGACTCGAAATTTAACGGCGATTTCAGTTGTGAGGGTCATTTTTCTGTTTATGGTTTGATTTTCGTGCAATTTGCGAAAACTCATAAAATACGACTTCTAACCTAATCCTCTGAAAAACTGTACTCTGCGTCCGAATTAAACAAATGACCATATATTCTGAAAGCCCAGAGTCTGGGGAACACGCCCATAGCTACAGAATTCAAAAATTCGCATTTTTGTAGGAGATAAGGATCGTTAAATTGATCCAGATTTCTAGGTCAAATCGCCAAAGTTCAACGTACTTCACCTGTTGAATTTTCAAATTTCTGACCGGACACAGATTTTTCTGAAAAGCAGATCCTGACTCGAAATTTAACGGCGATTTCAGTGGTGAAGGTCATTTTTCTGTTTATGGCTTCATTTTTCGTGCTATTTGCGAAAACTCATAAACATGACTTTTTCAAACTAGTAAAAGCTCCTGGAAACCGTACTGCGTCCCAATTAAACGAATGACCATATATTCTGAAAGCCCAGAGTCTGGGAACACGCCTGTACTTCAGAATGCAAAATTTGCATTTGTAGGAGATAAGGATCGTTTAAAGTCGATCCACTCTAGGCCAAATCGGCAAAGTTCAATGCAATTTCACCTGTTGAATTTTCAAATTTCGACCGGATACAGATTTTTCTGAATACCAGGATCCTGACTCAAAATTTAACGGCGATTCTATGGTAAAAGCCATTTTTCTGTTTATGGCTTGACTGCAATTTGCGAAAACTCATATAATACGACTTTTTTCAACCTAAAATCCTCTGAAACCGTACTGCGTCCGAAGTAAACAAATGACCATATATTCTGGAAAAGCCCAGAGTCTCGGGAACACGCCCAGTTTGCATCGCAAAAAATTCGCATTTTTGTAGAGATATGAGCGTTTAATGTCGATCCGATTTCTAGCCAACCGGCAAAGTTCAACGTACCCCACTCGTTGAATTTCTTTTCAAATTCCCGACCGACACAGATTTTCTGAAAACCAGATCCTGACTCGGAAATTTAACGGCGATTTGCGTGGTGAAGGTCAATTTTGTTTATGGTCGGATTTTTCAGCAATTTGCGAAAACCATAAAATACGACTTTTCACTTAAACCTCTGAAAACCGTACTCTGCGTCCGAATTAAAACAAATGAACATATATTCTGAAAAGCCCAGAGTCTGGGGACATGCCCATAGTTACAGAATCGCACCGCATTTTTAGGAGATGATGATCGTTTGAAGTCGATCCTGGATTTCCTGAGCCAACCGGCAAAGTTCAACGTACCCCCACTCCGTTGAATTTTTCAAATTTCGACCGACACAGATTTTTCTGAATACCAGGATCCTGACTCAAAATTTAACGGCGATTTCAGTGGTAAAGGCCATTTTTCTGTTTATGGCTTGATTTTCAGCAATTTGCGAAAACTCATAAAATACGACTCTTTAACCTAAAAGCCTCCGGAACCGTACTCGCGTCCGGCGCAAACAATTGACCATATATTCTGAAAGCCCAGAGTCTGGGAACACGCCCGTAGCTTCTGAATGCACTAATTCGCATTTTTAGGAGATATGATCGTTTAAAGTCGATCCAGATTTCCTAGGTCAAATCGCCAGTTCAACGTACCACCACCTGTTGAATTTTTTTCAAATTCCTGACTGGACACAGATTTTCTGAATACCAGGATCCTGACTCAAAAATTTAATGCGATTTCAGTGGTAAATGTCATTTTCCTGTTTATGGCTTCTGACGTACCAAGAAAACTCATAAAATACGACTTTTTCAAAAGAACTAAAAGCCTCTGGAAACCGTACTCTGCGTCCCAAGTATTAACAAATGACCATATATTCTGAAAGCCCAGAGTCTGGGGAACACGCCCATAGCTACAGAATTCAAAAATTTTCATTTTGTAGGAGATATGATCGTTTAAATTGATCCAGATTTCTAGGTCAAATCGCCAAAGTTCAACGTACCTCTACCTGGTTGAATTTTTCAAATTTCGACCGACATGATTTTTCGAAAAGCAGGATCCTGACTCGAAATTTAACGGCGATTTCAGTGGTGAAGGTCATTTTCTGTTTATGGCTTGATTTTCGTGCAATTTGCGGAAAACTCATAAAATACGACTTCTTTTCAACCTAAAACCTCTGAAACCGTACTCAGTCCGGAATTAAACAAATGAACATATATTCCTGGAAAGCCCAGAGTCTGGGAACACGCCCGTAGCTTCTGAATGGCACATCTGCATTTTTGTAGGAGATATGATCGTTTAAAGTCGATCCAGATTTCTAGTCAAATCGCCAGTTCAACGTACCACTCACCTGTTGAATTTCACCCCTGACTGACACAGATTTTCTGAATACTTCAGGATCCTGATCAAAATTTAACGGCGATTTCAGTGGTAAAGGTCATTTTCCTGTTTATGGCTTGATTTTCGTGCAATTTGGTGAAAACTCATAAAATACGACTTTTTCCAACCTAAAAGCCTCTGGAAACTGCAATTCTGCGTCCGTATTAAAACAAATGATCATATATTCCTGAAAGCCCAGAGTCTGAGGAACACGCCCATAGCTACAGAATTCAAAAATTCTCATTTTTGTAGGAGATATGATCGTTTAAAGTCGATCCAGATTTCCTAGGTCAAATCGCCAAAGTTCAACGTACTTTCACCTGTTGAATTTTTCAAATTCGACCGACACGGATTTTTCTGAAAACCAGGATCCTGACTCGAAATTTAACGGCAATTTCAGTGGGATGAAGGTCATTTTTCTGCTTATGGCTTGATTTCTTTGTGCAATTTGCGGAAATCTCATAAACATGACTTTTTCAACCTCTAAAATCCTCTGGAAACTACTGCGTCCGAAGTAAACAAATGAATATATATTCTGGAAAGCCCAGAGTCTGGAACACGCCCAGAACAGAATGCAAAATTCGCATTTTTGTAGGAGAGGCATCGTTTAAAGTCGATCCTGATATCCTAGGCCAAATCGGCAGTTCAACGTGCAATTTCACCTGTTGAATTTTTCAAATTTGACCGACACAGATTTTTCTGAATACTATGATCCGACTCAAAATTTAAATCGGTGATTTCAGTGGTAAAGGTCATTTTTCTGTTTATGGCTTGATTTTCGTGCAATTTGCGAAACTCAAAATACGACTTTTCAACCTAAAAGCTCTGAAACCGTACTCGCGTCCTAATTAAACGAATGACCAGAGCATTCTGAAAGCCCAGAGTCTGGGGAATGCCCAGTATTCTTCAGAATGCAAAAATTCGCATTTTTGTAGGAGATATGATCGTTTAAAGTCGATCCAGATTTCCTAGGTCAAATCGCCAAAGTTCAACGTACCCCCACCTGTTGAATTTTTCAAATTTCGACCGGACACGGATTTTTCTGAAAACCAGGATCCTGACTCGAAATTTAACGGCAATTTCAGTGATGAAGGTCATTTTTCTGTTTATGGTTTGATTTTCGTGCAATTTGCGAAAACTCATAAAATACGACTTTTTCAACCTAAAATCCTCTGGAAACCGTACTCCGCGTCCGAAGTAAACAAATGACCATATATTCTGAAAGCCCAGAGTCTGGGGAACACGCCCGTAGCTTCAGAATGCAAAAATTCGCATTTTTGTAGGAGATATGATCGTTTAATGTCGATCCTGATTTCCTAGGCCAAATCGGCAAAGTTCAACGTACCCGCACCTGTTGAATTTTTCAAATTTTCTGACTGACAGATTTTTCTGAAAACCAGATCCTGACTGATATTTAACGGCGATTTCAGGTGAAGGTCATTTTCTGTTTATGGTTTGATTTTTCGTGCAATTTGGTAAAAACGGCAAAATACGACTTTTTCAACCTAAAACCTCTGAAAAACCGTACTCTGCGTCCGAATTAAACAAATGACCATATATTCTGAAAGCCCAGAGTCTGGGGAACACGCCCATAGCTACAGAATTCAAAAATTCGCATTTTTGTAGGAGATATGATCGTTTAAAGTCGATCCTGATTTCTAGGCCAATCGGCAAAGTTCAACGTACCCTCTACCTGTTGAATTTTTCAAATTTATCTGACACAGATTTTTCTGAATACCAGGATCCTGACTCAAAATTTAACGGCGATTTCTAGTGGTAAAGGTCATTTTTCTGTTTATGGCTTGATTTTCGTGCAATTTGCGAAAACTCATAAATACGACTTTTTCAACTTAAAGCCTCTGAAAACCGTACTCTGCGTCCTAATTAAACGAATGACCATTCTGAAAGCCCAGAGTCTGGGGAACACGCCTGTATTCCTTTCAGGAATGCAAAATCTGCATTTTTGTAGGAGATATGATCGTTTAAAGTCGATCCAGATTTCCTAGGTCAATCGCCAAAGTTCAACGTACCCCACCTGTTGAATTTTTTCAAATTCTGACTGACACGGATTTTTCTGAAAACCAGGATCCTGACTCGAAATTTAACGGCAAATTTCAGTGATGAAGGTCATTTTTCTGTTTATGGCTTGATTTTCGTGCAATTCGCGAGAACTCATAGAATACGACTTTTTCAACCTAAAATCCTGAAACCGTACTGCGTCCGAAGTAAACAAATGACTATATATTCTGAAAGCCCAGAGTCTGGGGAATACGCCTGTAGTTTCCAGAATGCAAAAATTCGCATTGCAGGAGATATGATCGTTTAATGTCGATCCTGGGATTTCAGGCCAAATCGGCAAAGTTCAACGTACCCCCACCTGTTGGACTTTTCAAATTTCGACCGGACACAGATTTTCTGAAAACCAGGATCCTGACTCGAAATTTAACGGCGATTTCAGTGGTGAAGGTCATTTTTCTGTTTATGGCTTGATTTTTCAGCAATTTGAAAACTCATAAAATACGACTTTTTCAACCTAAACCCTGGAAAACTGCAATTTGCGTCCGACCAACAATAAATGAACATATATTCGGTGTCAGAGTTCAGAATGACGCCCATAGCTACAGAATTAAAAATTCGCATTTTTAGTAGGAGATACATCACAAAGTCGACCTGATTTCTAGGCCACCAAAAGTTCAACGTACCCCACTCGTTGAATTTCAAATTTCGACTGACAGATTTTTCTGAATACCAGGATCCTGACTCAAAAATTTAACGGCGATTCTGCATAACATTTTTCTGTTATATTGACTTTGTGCACCAGAAAATCAGCAACACACTTTCAACTAGTGCTCTTGGAAACCGTGTACTCTGCGTCCGAAGTAAAACAATTTAATCATGAGATTCGAAAGCCCAGATCGGGAACACGCCCGTAGCTTCTGAATGCACGACCCATTTTAGGAGATATGATCGTTTAAAGTCGATCCAGATTTCTAGGTCAAATCGCCAAAGTTCAACGTACTTTCACCTGTTGAATTTTTAAAATTTCGACCGGACACAGATTTTTCTGAATACCTGCATCCTGACTCAAAATTTAACGGCGATTTCAGTGGTAAAGGTCATTTCCTGGTTTATGGCTTGATTTTGTGCAATTTGCGAAACTCATAAAATACGACTTTTCAACCTAAAGCTTCTGGAAACCGTACTCTGCGTCCGTATTAAACAAATGTCCATATTCTGAAAGCCCAGAGTCTGGGAACACGCTCCATAGTTACAGAATTCAAAAAATTTCCTCATTTTTGCAGGAGATATGATCGTTTAAAGTCGATCCAGATTTCAGGCCAAATCGCCAAAGTTCAACGTACCTCCTCCAATTGTTGACTTTTTCAAATTTCGGACACAGATTTTTCTGAAAACCAGGATCCTGACTCGAAATTTAATCGGCGATTTCAGTGATGAAGGTCATTTTTCTGTTTATGGCTTGATTTTCGTGCAATTTGCGAAAACTCATAAAATACGACTCTTTTCAACCTGGTAACTTCCTGAAACCGTACTTGCGTCCGAAGTAAACAAATGATCGGCATATTCTAAAGCCCAGAGTCTGGGAATGCCCGTAGCTTCAGAATGCAAAATTCGCATTTTTGTAGGAGATATGATCGTTTAAAGTCGATCCTGATGCATCCTAGGGCCAAATCGGCAAAGTTCAACGTAATTTCACCTGTTGAATTCTTCAAATTTCGACTGACACAGATTTTTCTGAATACCAGGATCCTGACCTAAAATTTAACGGCGATTTCAGTGTAAAGGTCATTTTTCTCTGTTTATGGCTTGATTTTCGTGCAATTTATGAAAACTCATAAAATACATTTTAACCTAAAAGCCTCTGAAAACCGGGTACTCGCGTCCCACTAAACGAATGACCATATATTCTGAAAGCCCAGAGTCTAAATAGGAACACGCCCGTACCTTTTCCAGAATGCAAAAAAATTCGCATTTTTGTAGGATATGATCGTTTAAAGTCGATCCATTTCCAGGTCAAATCAAGCAAAGTTCAACGTACCCCCACCTGTTGAATTTTTCAAATTTCGACCGGACACGGATTTTTCTGAAAACCAGGATCCTGACTCGAAATTTAACGGCAATTTCAGTGATGAAGGTCATTTTTTTGTTTATGGCTTGATTTTCGTGCAATTTGCGAAAACTCATAAATACGAATTTTTTCAACCTAAAACTGGAAACCGTACTCGCGCGTCCGAAGTAAACAAATGACCATTCTGGAAAGCCTAGAGTCTGGGAACATGCCCGTAGCTTCTTGGTGAATGCAAAAATTCGCATTTTTGTAGGAGATATGATCGTTTAATGTCGATCCTGATTTCCTAGGCCAAATCGGCAAAGTTCAACGCCCGCACCTGTTGAATTTTTCAAATTTCGACTGACACAGATTTTTCTGAAAACCAGGATCCTGACTCGAAATTTAACGGCGATTTCAGTGGTGAAGGTCATTTTTCTGTTTATGGTTTGATTTTCGTGCAATTTGCAAAAACTCATAAAATACGACTTTTTCAACCTAAACCTCTGGAAAACCGTGTACTCTGCGTCCGAATTAAACAATGAACATATATTCTGAAAGCCCAGAGTCTGGGAACACGCCCATAGCTACAGAATTAAAAATTCGCATTTGTAGGAGATATGATCGTTTAAAGTCGATCCTGATTTCTAGGCCAAATCGGCAAGTCTTCAACGTACCCTACCTGTTGAATTTTTTCAAATTTCTGACTGGACACAGATTTTTCTTGAATACCAGGATCCTGACTCAAAAATTCTAACGGCGATTTCAGTGGTAAAGGTCATTTTTTCTGTTTATGGCTTGATTTTTCGTGTAACGCAGTGAAAACTCATAAAATACGACTTTTCAACCTAAAAGCCTCTGGAACCGTACTGCGTCCAAAGTAAATAACACCATATATTCTGAAAGCCCAGAGTCTGGGAACACGCCCGTAGCTTCTGAATGCACTAATTCGCATTTTTAGGAGGCGATCGTTTAAAGTCGATCCAGATTTCTAGGTCAAATCGCCAAAAGTTCAACGTAATTTCACCTGTTGAATTTCAAAATTTCGACTGACACAGATTTTTCTGAATACCAGGATCCTGACTCAAAAATTTAACGGCGATTTCAGTGGTAAAGGTCATTTTCCTGTTTATGGCTTGATTTTCGTGCAATTTGCGAAACTCATAAAATACGATCTTTTCAACCTAAAAGCCTCTGAAACCGTACTCTGCGTCCGTATTAAACAAATGTCCATATATTCTGAAAGCCCAGAGTCTGGGGAACACGCCCATAGCTACAGAATTCAAAAATTCTCATTTTTGTAGGAGATATGATCGTTTAAAGTCGATCCAGATTTCCTAGGCCAAATCGCCAAAGTTCAACGTACCTCCTCCACCTGTTGAATTTTTCAAATTTCGACCGGACACAGATTTTTCTGAAAAGCAGGATCCTGACTCGAAATTTAACGGCGATTTCAGTGGTGAAGGTCATTTTTCTGTTTATGGCTTGATTTTCGTGCACCTGAAACTCATAAATACGACTTTTCAAACTAAAAGCCTCTGAAACCGTACTCTGCGTCCGAATTAAAACGAATGACCATATATTCTGGAAAGCCCAGAGTCTGGGGAATACGCCCGTACTTTTCAGAATGCAAAATTCGCATTTTGTAGGAGATATGATCGTTTAAAGTCGATCCAGATTTCATAGGTCAAATCGCCAGTTCAACGTACCCCCACCTGTTGAATTTTTTCTAAATTTCCGACTGACACGGATTTTTCTGAATAGCAGGATCCTGGACTCGAAATTTAACGGCGATTTCAGTAGTGAAGGTCGTTTTTCTGTTTATATTTGATTTTCGTGCAATTTGCGAAAACTCATAAAATACGACTTTTTCAATCCTAAAAGCCTCTGGAAACCGTACTGCGTCCCAATTAAACGAATGACCATATATTCCTGAAAGCCCAGAGTCTGGGGAACACGCCTGTAATTTTTCAGAATGCAAAATTCGCATTTTTGTAGGAGATATGATCGTTTAAAGTCGATCCAGATTTCCTAGGTCAAATCGCCAGTTCAACGTACCTTCACCTGTTGAATTTTTCAAATTTGACCGGACACGGATTTTTCTAATAGCAGGATCCTGACTCGAAATTTAATCGGCGATTTCAGTAGTGAAGGTCGTTTTTCTGTTTATGGCTTGATTTTCGTGCAATTTGCGAAACTCATAAAATACGACTTTTCAACCTAAAAGCCTCTGGAAACTGTACTCTGCGTCCCAATTAAACGAATGACTATATATTCTGAAAGCCCAGAGTCTGGGAATACGCCTGTACTCTTCAGAATGCAAAATTCGCATTTTTGTAGGAGATATGATCGTTTAAAGTCGATCCAGATTTCTAGGTCAAATCGCAAAGTTCAACGTACCCCACCTGTTGAATTTTTCAAATTTCCGACCGGACACGGATTTTTCTTTGAAAACCAGGATCCTGACTCGGAAATCTAACGGCAATTTCAGTGATGAAGGTCATGTTTTTAAGTTTATGGCTTGATTTTCGCGCACCTATGGAAACTCATAAAATACGACTTTTTCAACCTAAAATCCTCTGGAAACCGTACTGCGTCCGAAGTAAAATAAATGACCATATATTCTGGAAAGCCCAGAGTCTGGGAAATACGCCTGTGAAGCTTTCAGAATGCAAAAATTCGCATTTTGTAGGAGATATGATCGCTTAATGTCGATCCTGGATTTCCTAGGCTAAATCGGCAAAGTTCAACGTACCTCACCTGTTGAATTTTTCAAATTTTTGACTGACAGATTTTTCTGAAAACTAGGATCCTGACTCGAAATTTAACGGCGATTTGTGTGGTGAAGGTCATTTTTCTGTTTGCGGTTTGATTTTCGTGCAATTTGCGAAACTCATAAAATACGACTTTTTCAACCTAAAACCTCTGAAAACCGTGTGTACTCTGCGTCCGAATTAACAAACGAACATATATTCTGAAAGCCCAGAGTCTGGGGAACACGCCCAGAGCTACAGAATCTAAAATTCGCATTTTGTAGGAGATATGATCGTTTAAATTCGATCCAGATTTCCCAGGTCAAATCGCCAAAGTTCAACGTACCCCACCTGTTGAATTTTCAAATTTCTGACCGACAAAGATTTTTCTGAAAAGCAGGATCCTGACTCGGAAATTTAACGGCGATTTCAGTGGTGAAGGTCATTTTTCTGTTTATGGCTTGATTTTCGTGCACTGCGTGAAACTCATAAATACGACCTCAATCTAAAAGCCTCTGGAAACCGTACTCTGCGTCCGAATTAAACGAATGACCATATATTCTGAAAGCCCAGAGTCTGGGGAACACGCCTGTACTCTTTCAGAATGCAAAATTCGCATTTTGTAGGAGATATGATCGTTTAAAGTCGATCCTGATTTCTAGGCCAAATCGGCAAAGTTCAACGTACTCCCCACCTGTTGAATTTTTCAAATTTCGACTGACATGATTTTTCTGAATACTAGATCCTGACTCAAAAATTTAACGGCGATTTCAGTGGTAAAGGTCATTTTCTGTTTATGGCTTGATTTTTCGTGCAATTTGCGAAACCATAAAATACGACTTTTTCAACCTAAAAGCCTTCTGGAAACTGTAATTTCGCGTCCGAAGCAAACAATTGACTATATATTCTGAAAGCCCAGAGTCTGGGGAACACGCCCGTAGCTTCTGAATGCACTAATTCGCATTTTTGTAGGAGATAAGTGATCGTTTAGTCGATCCAGATTTCCTAGGTCAAATCGCCAAAGTTCAACGTACCCCACCTGTTGAATTTTTCACCCCGACTGACACGGATTTTTCTGAATAGTGGATCCTGGACTCGAATCACCCATGATTTCAGTAGTGAAGTGGTTTTTCTGTTTATGGCTTCGATTTTCGTGCACCTGCGAAAAACTCATAAAATACGACTTTTTCAACCTAAAGCCTCTTGGAAACCGTACTCTGCGTCCCAATTAAACGAATGACTTATATTCTGAAAGCCCAGAGCCTGGGAACACGCCCACTTTCAGAATGCAAAAATTCGCATTTTTGTAGGAGATATGATGGTTTAAAGTCTATCCTGATTTCCTAGGTCACATCGCCAAAGTTCAACGTACTTTCACCTGTTGAATTTTCAAATTTCGGGACTGACACGGATTTTTCTGAATAGCAGGATCCTGACTCGAAATTTAACGGCGATTTCAGTGATGAAGGTCGTTTTTCTGTTTATGGCTTGATTTTCGTGCAATTTGCGAAAACTCATGCATGACTTTTTCAACCTAAAGCCTCTGGAAACTGCAATTCGCGTCCTAATTAAACGAATGACCATATTCTGGAAAGCCCAGAGTCTGGGGAACACGCCTGCATTTTCAGAATGCAAAAATTGCATTTTTGTAGGAGATATGATGGTTTAAAGTCGATCCAGATTTCCTAGGTCAAATCGCCAAAGTTCAACGTACCCCCACCTGTTGAATTTTTCAAATTTCGACCGGACACGGATTTTTCTGAAAACCAGGATCCTGACTCCAAATTTAACGGCAATTTCAGTGATGAAGGTCATTTTTCTGTTTATGGCTTGATTTTCGTGCAATTTATGGAAAACTCATAAAATACGTATTCTTTTCAACCTAAATTCCTCTGGAAACCGTACTCTGCGTCCGGGAAGTAAACAAATGACCATATATTCTGGTGCCCAGAGTCTGGGAACACGCCCGTAGTTTAAGAACAAAACTGCATTTTTTGTAGGAGATATGATCGTTTAATGTCGATCCTGATTTCCTAGGCCAAATCGGCAAAGTTCAACGTACCCCCACCTGTTGAATTTTTCAAATTTCGACCGGACACAGATTTTTCTGAAAACCAGGATCCTGACTCGAAATTTAACGGCGATTTCAGGGTGAAGGTCATTTTTTCTGTTTTGGTTTGATTTTCGTGCAATTTGCGAAACTCATAAAATACGACTTTTTCTAACCTAAAACCTCTGGAAACCGTACTGCGTCCGGACTAAATAAATGAACATATATTCTGAAAGCCCAGAGTCTGCAATACGCCTTCCAGAGCTACAGAATCTAAAAATTCGCATTTTTGTAGGAGATATGATCGTTTAAATTGATCCAGATTTCCTAGGTCAAATCGCCAGTTCAACGTGTACCCTCTTACCTGTTGAATTTTTCACCCCCTGACCGGACACAGATTTTTCTGAAAAGCAGGATCCTGACTGAAATTTAACGGCGATTTCAGTGGTGAAGGTCATTTTTCTCTGTTTATGGCTTGATTATCGTGCAATTTGCGAAAACTCATAAAATACGACTTTTTTAACCTAAAAGCCTCTGGAAACCGTACCTGCGTCCGAATTAAACGAATGACAATATATTCTGAAAGCCCAGAGTCTGGGGAACACGCCTGTGTTTTCAGAATGCAAAATTCGCATTTTGTAGGAGATATGATCGTTTAAATCGATCCTGATTTCAGGCCAAATCGGCAAAGTTCAACGTACCCCCACCTGCTGAATTTTTCAAATTTCGACCGACACAGATTTTCTGAAAACCAGATCCTGACTCGAAATTTAACGGTAAGGATCGAAAGTGGTGAAGGTCATTTTTCTGTTTATGGTTTGATTTTTCGTGCAATTTGCGAAAACTCAGTAAAATACGACTTTTTCAACCTAAAACCCTCTTGAAAACCGTACTCTGCGTCCGAATTAAACAAATGAACATATTCTGAAAGCCCGGAGTCTGGGGAACACGCCCAGAGCAGAATTCAAAAAAATTCGCATTTTTGTAGGGAGATATGATCGTTTAAATTGATCCAGATTTCCTAGGTCAAATCGCCAAAGTTCAACGTACCCCCACCTGTTAATTTTTTCAAATTTCTGACTGACACAGATTTTTCTGAAAAGCAGGATCCTGACTCGAAATTCTAACGGCAATTTCAGGGGTGAAGGTCTTTTTTCTGTTTATGGCTTGATTTTCGTGCAATTTCGAAAACTCATAAAATACGACTTTTTCAACCTAAACCTCGGGAAACCGTACTGCTCCGAATAAACAAATGACCATATATTCAAAGCCCAGAGTCTGGGAACACGCCCGTAGCTCGGAATGCAAAATTGCATTTTTGTAGGAGATATGATCGTTTAATGTCGATCCTGATTTCCTGGGCCCAAATCGGCAAAGTTCAACGTACCCCACCTGTTGAATTTTTCAATTCGACGGACACAGATTTTTCTGAAAACCAGGATCCTGACTCGAAATTTAACAGCGATTTCAGTGGTGAAGTCATTTCTGTTTTTGGTTTGATTTTCGTGAAATTTTTGCGAAAACTCATAAAATACGCCCTTTTCAATCTAAAACCTCTGGAAACCGTACTCTGCGTCCGAATTAAACAAATGAACATATATTCTGAAAGCCCAGAGTCTGGGAACACGCCCAGAGTTACAAATTCAAAATTCGCATTTTTGTAGGAGATATGATCGTTTAAATTCGATCCAGTTTTCCCTAGGTCAAATCGCCAAAGTTCAACGTACCCCACCTGTTGAATTTTCAAATTTCGACCGGACAGATTTTTCTGAAAAGCAGGATCCTGACTCGAAATTTAACGCGATTTCAGTGGTGAAGGTCATTTTCTGTTTATGGCTTGATTTTCGTGAATTTGCGAAAACTCATAAAATACGCCCTTTTCAACCTAAAAGCCCCCTGGAAACCGTACTCTGCGTCCGAATTAAACGAATGCCCAATATATTCTGAAAGCCAGAGTCTGAACACGCCTGTGTTTCAGAATGCAAAAATTCGCTTTTTTGTAGGAGATATGATCGTTTAAATCGATCCTGATTTCCTAGGCCAAATCGGCAAAGTTCAACGTACCCCACCTGTTGAATTTTTCAAATTTGGGCGGACACAGATTTTCTGAAAACCAGGACCCTGACTCAAATTTAACGGCGATTTCAGTGGTAAGGTCATTTTTCTGTTTTGGTTTGATTTTCGTGCAATTTGCGAAAACTCATAAATACGACTTTTTCAACCTAAAACCTCTGGAAACCGTACTCTGCGTCCAATTAAACAATAAACCATATATTCTGAAAGCCCAGAGTCTGGGGAACACGCCCGAGCTTACAAAATTTCAAAAATTGCTTTTTTGTAGGAGATATGATCGTTTAAATTCGATCCAGATTTCTGGTCAAATCCCAAAGTTCAACGTCCCCCCACCTGTTAAATTTTTCAAATTTCGACCGGGACACGGATTTTTCTGAAAGCAGGATCCTGACTCGAAATTTAACGGCGATTTCAGTATGAAGGTCTTTTTCTGTTTATGGCTTGTTTTTCGTGCAATTTGCGAAACTCAAAAATACGACTTTTTCAACCTAAAACCCTTTGAAACCGTACTTTGCTTCCCAATTTAAACAATGACCATATTTCTGAAAGCCCAGAGCCGGGGGAACACGCCCGTACTTCGATGCAAAAACCCATTTTTGTAGGAGATATGTTTGTTTAAATTCGATCCGATTTCCGGAAATGGGAAAAGTTCAACGTCCCCCCAAACCTGTTGAATTTTTTCAAATTTCGCCCGGGACACGGATTTTTCGGGAAAACCAGGATCTGACTCGAAATTTAACGGCGATTTCAGTGGTGAAGGTCTTTTTTCTGTTTATGTTTTGTTTTTCGTGCAATTTGGAAAAACCTCAAAAAATACGACTTTTTACAACCTAAAGCCCTGGGGAAAACCCGTCCTCTGCGCCCCAATTAAACGAATGACCATATATTCTGAAAGCCCAGAGTCGGGGGAACCCGCCCGTACCTTGAGAATGCAATAATTCGCTTTTTTGTAGGAGATATGATCGTTTAAATCGATCCGATTTCTGGGCCAAATCGCAAAGTTCAACGTACCCCACCTGTTGAATTTTTCAAATTTCGACCGGACACGATTTTTCTAAAACCAGGATCCTGACTCAAATTTACGGCGATTTAGTGGTGAAGGTCATTTTTCTGTTTATGGTTTGATTTTCGTAATTTGGAAAAACTCATAAAATACGACTTTTTCAACCTAAAACCCTCTGAAAACCGTACTCTGCGTCCGAATTAAACAAATGAACATATATTCTGAAAGCCCAGAGTCTGGGGAACACGCCCAGAGCTACAGAATTCAAAAATTCGCATTTTTGTAGGAGATATGATCGTTTAAATTCGATCCAGATTTCCTAGGTCAAATCGCCAAAGTTCAACGTACCCCCACCTGTTGAATTTTTCAAATTTCGACCGGGACACGTTTTTTCTAAAAGCAGGATCCTGACTCGAAATTTAGGCGATTTCAGTGGTGAAGGTCGTTTTTCTGTTTATGGCTTGATTTTCGTGCAATTTGCGAAAACTCATAAAATACGACTTTTTCAACCTAAAAGCCTCTGGAAACCGTACTTTGCTTCCGTAATAAACAAATGACCATATATTCTGAAAGCCCAGAGTCTGGGGAACACGCCCGTACTTTGGATGCAAAAATTCGCTTTTTTGTAGGAGATATGATCTTTTAAAAGTCGATCCTGTTTTCCCTGGGCCCAAATCGGCAAGTTCAACGTACCCCCACCTGTTGAATTTTTCAAATTTCGACCGGACACAGATTTTTCTGAAAACCAGGATCCTGACTCGAAATTTAACGGCGATTTCAGTGGTGAAGGTCATTTTTCTGTTTATGGTTTGATTTTCGTGCAATTTGCGAAAACTCATAAAATACGACTTTTTCAACCTAAAACCCTCTGAAAACCGTATCTGCGTCCGAATTAAACAAATGAACATATATTCTGAAAGCCCAGAGTCGGGGGAACACGCCCAGAGTTACAGAATTCAAAATTCGCTTTTTTGTAGGAGATATGATCGTTTAAATTCGATCCAGTTTTCCCTAGGTCAAATCGCCAAGTTCAACGTACCACCTGTTAAATTTTTTCAAATTTCGACCGGACAAAGATTTTCTAAAAAGCAGGATCCTGACTCGAAATTTAACGGCGATTTCAGTGGTGAAGGTCATTTTCTGTTTAGGCTTGATTTTCGTGAAATTTGCGAAACTCATAAAATACGACTTTTTCAATCTAAAAGCCTCTGGAAACCGTACTCTGCGTCCGGAATAAACAATGACCATATATTCTGAAAGCCCAGAGTCTGGGAACACGCCCGTACCTTCGAATGCAAATTCGCATTTTGTAGGAGATATGATCGTTTAAAGTCGATCCGATTTCTAGGCCAAATCGCAAAGTTCAACGTACCCCACCTGTTGAATTTTTCAAATTTCGACCGGACACGGTTTTTTCTGAATACAGGATCCTGACTCAAAATTTAACGGCGATTTCAGTGGTAAGGTCTTTTTCTGTTTATGGCTTGATTTTCGTGCAATTTGCGAAAACTCAAAAAATACGACTTTTCAACTAAAAGCCTCTGGAAACCGTACTCTGCGCCCCAATTAAACAATTTGACCATATATTCTGAAAGCCCAGAGCCTGGGAACACGCCCGTACTTCGAATGCAAAATTCGCATTTTTGTAGGAGATATGATCGTTTAAAGTCGATCCAGTTTTCCTAGGTCAAATCGCCAAAGTTCAACTTCCCCCCACCTGTTGAATTTTTTTCAAATTTCGCCCGGACACGGTTTTTTCTGAATAGCAGGATCCTGACTCGAAATTTAACGGGCGATTTCAGTAGTAAAGGGTCGTTTTTCTGTTTTGGCTTGATTTTTGAAATTTGCAAAAACTCATAAAATACGATTTTTTCAACCAAAAAGCCTCTGGAAACCGTACTCGCGTCCCAATTAAACGAATGACCATATATTTGAAAGCCCAGAGCTGGGAACCGCCGTACCTTCAGAATGCAAAAATTCGCATTTTGTAGGAGATATGATCGTTTAAAGTCGACCCAAAATTTTCCCTAGGTCAAATCGCCAAAGTTCAACTTTACCCCACCTGTTGAATTTTTCAAATTTCGACCGGACACGGTTTTTTCTGAAACCAGGATCCTGACCCCAAATTTAACGGCAATTTCAGTATGAAGGTCTTTTTCTGTTTATGTTGATTTTCGTGCAATTTGCAAAAACTCATAAAATACGACTTTTTCAACCTAAACCTCTGGAAACCGTACTCGCGCCCCAATTAAACAATGACCATATTTTTGGGAAAGCCCAGAGTCTGGGAACACGCCGTATTTCAGAATGCAAAAATTCGCTTTTTTGTAGGAGATATGATCGTTTAAGTCGATCCGATTTCCTAGGCCAAATCGCAAAGTTCAACGTACCCCCATTGTTGAATTTTTCAAATTTCGACCGGACACGGATTTTCTGAAAACCAGGATCCTGACTCAAATTTAACGGCAATTTCAGTGTGAAGGTCATTTTCTGTTTTGGGTTGATTTTCGTGCAATTTGCAAAAACTCATAAAATACGACTTTTTCAACCTAAAACCTCGGGAAACCGTACTCGCGCCCGAATTAAACAAATAAACCATATATTCTGAAAGCCCAGAGTCTGGGGAAACGCCCAGTTCAAAATTAAAAAATTCGCATTTTTGTAGGAGATATGATCTTTTAAAATTCGATCCGATTTCCCTAGGCCAAATCGCCAAGTTCAACTACCCCACCTGTTGAATTTTTCAAATTTCGCCCGGGACACAGATTTTCTAAAAACCAGGATCCTGATTCGAAATTAACGGCGATTTCAGTGGTGAAGGTCATTTTCTGTTTTTTTTTTGATTTTCGTGCAATTTGCGAAAACTCATAAAATACGACTTTTTCAACCCTTTAAAACCCTCTAAAAACCGTACTCTGCGTCCGAAATTAAACAAATGAACATATATTCTAAAGCCCAGAGTCTGGGGAACACGCCTTTTTTTCAGAATTCAAAATTGCATTTTTGTAGGAGATATGATCTTTTAAAATTTCGATCCGATTTCCTAGGCAAATCTAAAGTTCAACGTACCCCACCTGTTGAATTTTTCAAATTTCGCCCGGGACACAGATTTTCTGAAAACCGGATCCTGACTCGAAATTTAACGGCGATTTCAGTGGTGAAGGTCATTTTTCTGTTTATGGTTGATTTTCGTGCAATTTGCGAAACTCATAAAATACGACTTTTTCAACCTAAAACCTCTGGAAACCGTACTCGCGTCCGAATTAAACAAATGAAAAATATATTCGAAAGCCCAGAGTCGGGGGAACACGCCCGGCTTCAGAATCAAAAATTCGCTTTTTTGTAGGAGATATGATCTTTTAAAATTTCGATCCGTTTTCCCAAAGGCCAAATCGCCAAAGTTCAACGTACCCCCACCTGTTAATTTTTCAAATTTCGACCGGACACAGTTTTTTCTGAAAACCAGGATCCTGACTCAAAATTTTAAACCGTTCAGGGGTGAAGGTCATTTTTCTGTTTATGGTTTGATTTTCGTGCAATTTGCAAACTCAAAATCGATTTTTTCAACCTAAAACCTCTGAAAACCGTACTTTGCTTCCGAATTTAAACAAATAAACCATATATTCTGAAAGCCCAGAGTCTGGGGAACACGCCCAGAGCCGTTTCAAAAATTCGCTTTTTTGTAGGAGATATGTTTGTTTAAATTCGATCCGATTTCTAGGCCAAATCGGCAAAGTTCAACGTACCCACCTGTTAAATTTTTCAATTTCGCCCGGGACACGGATTTTTCTGAAAACCAGGACCTGACTCGAAATTTAACGGCGATTTCAGGGGTGAAGGTCATTTTTCTTTTTTGGCTTGTTTTTCGTGCAATTCAAAACTCATAAAATACGACTTTTTCAACCTAAAAGCCTCTGGAAACCCGTACTTTGCTTCCCAATTTAAACAAATGACCATATATTCAAAGCCCAGAGTCTGGGAACACGCCCGTACTCAGGAATGCAAAATTCGCTTTTTTGTAGGAATATGTTTGTTTAAAGTCGATCCGTTTTCCCTAGGCCAAATCGCCAAAGTTCAACGTACCCCAACCTGTTAAATTTTTTCAAATTTCGACCGGACACGGTTTTTTCTGAAAACAGGATCCTGACTCAAAATTTAACGGCGTTTTTAGGGTGAAGGTCATTTTCTGTTTATGGTTGATTTCGTGCAATTTGCGAAAACTCATAAAATACGACTTTTCAACCTAAAACCTCTGAAACCGTACTCTGCGCCCCAATTAAACAAATGAATATATTCTGAAAGCCCAGAGTCTGGGAACACGCCCAGATTCAGAATCAAAAATTCGCATTTTGTAGGAGATATGATCGTTTAAATTCGATCCTGATTTCCTAGGTCAAATCGCCAAAGTTCAACGTCCCCCCACCTGTTGAATTTTTCAAATTTCGACCGGACACTGATTTTCAAAAAGCAGGACCCTGACTCAAATTTAACGGCGTTTTTAGTGGTGAAGGTCTTTTTCTGTTTATGGTTTGATTTTCGTGCAATTTGCGAAAACTCAAAAAATACGACTTTTTCAACCTAAAACCCTCTGGAAAACCGTACTTGCTCAAAAATTAAACAAATAAACATATATTCTGAAAGCCCAGAGTCGGGGGAACACGCCCGATTTTAGAATTCAAAATTCGCATTTTGTAGGAGATATAATCGTTTAAATTCGATCCGATTTCCTAGGAAAATCGCAAAGTTCAACGACCCCACCTGTTGAATTTTTCAAATTTCGCCCGGGAACAGTTTTTTCTAAAACCAGGATCCTGACTCGAATTAAGGGCGATTTCAGTGGTGAAGGTCTTTTTTCTGTTTAAGGATTTTCGTGCAATTTGCGAAAACTCATAAATCGACTTTTTCAACCTAAAACCTCTGAAACCGACTTGTTCCGAATTTAAACAAATAAACCATATATTCTGAAAGCCCAGAGTCTGGGAACACGCCCGAGCTAAAAATTCAAAATTCGCATTTTTGTAGGAGATATGATCGTTTAAATTCGATCCGATTTCCTAGGCCAAATCGCAAGTTCAACGTACCCCACCTGTTGAATTTTTCAAATTTCGACCGGACACTGTTTTTTCTGAAAACCAGGTTCCTGTCTCGAAATTTAACGGCGTTTTCAGTGGTTGAGGGTCTTTTTTCTGTTTATGGTTTGATTTTCGTGCAATTTGCAAAACCTCATAAAATACGACTTTTACAACCTAAAACCTCTGGAAACCGTATCTGCGTCCGAATTAAACAAAAACCATATATTCTGAAAGCCCAGAGTCGGGGGAACACGCCGAGTTTCAAATTTCAAAAATTCGCATTTTTGTAGGAGATATGATCGTTTAAATTCGACCCAGATTTCCTGGTCAAATCGCCAAAGTTCAACGTACCCCCACCTGTTGAATTTTCAAATTTCGACCGGAAAAAGGTTTTTTCTGAAAGCAGGATCCTGACTCGAAATTTAACGGCGATTTCAGTAGTGAAGGTCTTTTTCTGTTTATGGCTTGATTTTCGTGCAATTTGCGAAAACTCATAAAATACGCCCTTTTTAAAATCAAAAGCCTCGGGAAACCGTACTCTGCGTCCAATAAACAAATTGACCATATATTCTGAAGCCCAGAGCCAAAACGCCCGAAACTTTCGAATGCAAATTCGCATTTTTGTAGGAGATTTTGATCGTTTAAAGTCGATCCAGATTTCCTAGGTCAAATCGCCAAAGTTCAACGTACCCCACCTGTTAAATTTTTTCCAAATTTCGCCCGGGACACGGATTTTCTGAATAGCAGGATCCTGACTGGGAAATTTAACGGCGATTTCAGTAGTGAAGGTCGTTTTTCTGTTTATGCTTGATTTTCGTGCAATTTGCGAAACTCATAAAATACGACTTTTCAAACTAAAGCCTCTGGAAACCGTACTCGCGTCCCAATTAAACGAATGACCATATATTTTGAAAGCCCAGCGTCTGGGGAACACGCCAGTACCTTCAGAATGCAAAATTGCATTTTTGTAGGAGATATGATCGTTTAAAGTCGATCCTGATTTCCTAGGTCAAATCGCCAAAGTTCAACGTCCCCCCACCTGTTGAATTTTTCAAATTTCGACCGGACACGGATTTTTCTGAAAACCAGGATCCTGACTCAAATTTAACGGCAATTTCAGTATGAAGGTCTTTTTCTGTTTATGGCGATTTTCGTGCAATTTGCGAAAACTCATAAAATACGACTTTTTCAACCTAAACCTCGGGAAACCGTACCCCGCGTCCAATTAAACAAATGACCATATATTTGAAAGCCCAGAGTCGGGGGAACACGCCCGTATTTCAGAATGCAAAATTCGCATTTTTGTAGGAGATATGATCGTTTAAGTCGATCCGATTTCAGGCCAAATGGGCCAAGGTTCAACGTACCCCCACCTGTTGAATTTTTCAAATTTCGACCGGACACGGATTTTTCTGAAAACCAGGATCCTGACTCAAATTTAACGGCATTTCAGGGGTGAAGGTCTTTTTTCTGTTTTTGGGTTGATTTTCGTGCAATTTGCGAAAACTCATAAAATACGATTTTTTCAACCTAAACCTCTGGAAAACCGTACTCTGCGCCCGAATTAAACAAATAAACATATATTCTGAAGCCCAGAGTCTGGGGAACACGCCAAGCTCAAAATTTCAAAAAATTCGCATTTTTGTAGGAGATATGATCTTTTAAAATTCGATCCGATTTCCTAGGCCAAATCGCAAAGTTCAACGTACCCCCACCTGTTGAATTTTCAAATTTCGCCCGGACACAGATTTTTCTGAAAACCAGGATCCTGATTCGAAATTTAACGGCGATTTCGTGGTGAAGTCATTTTTCTTTTGGTTTGATTTTCGTGCAATTTGCGAAACTCATAAAATACGACTTTTTCAACCTAAAACCCTCTGAAACCCGTCCTCTGCGTCCGAATTAAACAAATGAACATATATTCTGAAAGCCCAGAGTCTGGGGAACACCCTGGCCTTCAAAATTTCAAAATTCGCATTTTTGTAGGAGATATGATCTTTTAAAATTTCGATCCGTTTTCCCTAGGCCAAATCGCAAAGTTCAACGTACCCCACCTGTTAAATTTTTTCAAATTTCGCCCGGGACACAGATTTTTCTGAAAACAGGATCCTGATCGAAATTTAAGGCGATTTCAGTGGTGAAGGTCTTTTTTCTGTTTATGGTTGATTTTTCGTGCAATTTGCAAAAACTCATAAAATACGACTTTTCAACCTAAACCTCTGGAAACCGTATCTGCGTCCGAATTAAACAAATGAAAAATATATTCTGAAAGCCAGAGTCTGGGAACACGCCCGGCCCTTCAAAATTTCAAAAATTCGCATTTTTGTAGGAGATATGATCGTTTAATTTCGATCCGATTTCCTAGGCAAATCGCCAAAGTTCAACGTACCCCACCTGTTAAATTTTTCAAATTTCGACCGGACACAGATTTTTCTGAAAACCAGGATCCTGACTCGAAATTTAAGGCGATTTCAGGGGTGAAGGTCATTTTTCTGTTTATGGTTGATTTTCGTGCAATTTACAAAAACTCATAAAATACGACTTTTCAACCTAAAACCCTCTGAAAACCGTACTTGCTTCCGTTAAACAAATAAACCATATATTTCTGAAAGCCAGAGTCGGGAACACGCCCGGGTCAAATTTAAAAAATTCGCATTTTTGTAGGAGATATGTTTGTTTAAATTCGATCCGATTTCCTAGGCCAAATGGGCCAAAGTTCAACGTACCCCAACCTGTTAAATTTTTCAAATTTCGACCGGACACGGATTTTCTGAAAACCAGGATCCTGACTCGAAATTTAACGGCGATTTCAGGGGTGAAGGTCTTTTTTCTGTTTATGGCTTGTTTTTGGGCAATTTGCGAAAACTCATAAAATACGACTTTTTCAACCTAAAAGCCT